>JAECUM010021756.1:0-81795 GCA_016617855.1 Megalonaias nervosa | reverse complement strand
AAACAACGGGAATGAGGGCAATTCACAAATGATGAAGTGAAACCTGGAAATCGTATAAATTTGTCCTATTATAATAGGGCCGCATGACAGATTTGGTTGAAATACAACAATCCTTAATAAACCTATGCCTAGGAAAGCAAAGAAATGAAGATGGAAAATCCGTATAACTCCTTTAAATGATGACAGAATGCAGAAAAACGAACTCTTTGTATGATTTGTCAATATTAAGCTGAGGAGCAACTTTTGCCATGTAACTTAGTCTTTTAGAAACCAAATTGTTGTCATACCGGCGATGGACATACAGCTAGGTCGGCCGGCCAGACGGACTTGCAGCATGTTTACCATGGGGCTTCTTTGACTTCATCGAGTGTGGCCCAAATAATACAATTTTTGTACTTTCTGTGAAAGCGTTCAGGGGATATTTAAATTATTATTACGATTTACATTGTTGTGAGATTAAAACGTGATATCTATTCTATCATACTTTGCATTTTGTAATTCATGAAAGCATATCGTGAAAAAGTTACTGATTCATTCAAATTTTCCAATGGCATTTTCATGTCATACATTTTGCAACGAAATTTAAGTACCGTGTCTAGAAAGATATGGAGGATGTGGTAGGAGTTGTGAGTTGTGCAAATCAATACCAGTTATGAAGAATTTATTTCGTTTTCTTAGGCTGAGATTTCGAAGAATCTTTGGGAAGTGGTTTTCCCTAAATTTCTAAGCTTTTTTGAAATGAGACTGGGTGAGAATGAAGAGAAAAGCGGCTTCCTCGTCGGTGACAAGGTATCTTAACACTATTTCTAACAAAATATTTTTAAGGCTTGTCCTTAGATATTCTGAAATATTTAAAATTAATACGGGTTTTCTATCAATGTAAAATTCGTGTGCATGTGTGTGTGTGTATTGGAAAAAATATTTTTTACTGCAATTTACCTGGCGATATTCTCTCATAAAGTGGTTACCTATAGGAAGAGTCCAACTGCAAACTGCACAGACCCAGATCTGCTGTTGCATAATGCGCTGGCAGATCAGTCTATACAGTTTGTTCAGAACAATCAGTAGAACAAACAGTATAGACCCTGATCTGACTGCATGGGGGGGGGGGGAGGCGCTCACCAGTTTTTATGTACTTTTGAGAGAGTGACGTATGTATGGTGAAGTTGTTTGCATTTAAAACATGCACAGTGGAGAGAATATTGGCATATCTCTATGCTACTTTGATGTAATGTGGCTGACATTTCTTTGGATATTGTACTTTTGGAAATTGTAAATGATCTTAGCACACTGCTAACTAAAATGATTGCTCCCTTGTGCTCCAAAAATCAGCCTGAATTTATCTAAAGTACACTGTCCTTAGCACCTATTAAAATAGAGAAAATGAATTTTGCCAGACTAGACAATACCAGCTTCTGAAAGTGCAATGAATGAATTATCAAATATATAAAATGTAAAAAAAGTTGTCTGCTCTTTTTTTGACAATTTACCTCTGAAGTTCAGGAAGTGAAAATGACCAAGTGGAGCTAGCACTTTTTTGAAAGGTGCACATCTGGAGTAAGGCCAAGCTGTATACTCTATAACCCATATTACACACATCAATCATACACCAAAATAAAGGGAAGTAAAGGTTCTTTGAACAATACCTAAGATATACAAGGTCCTTTTTAAATAGCCAGTATAACTAGCGAAGAAACCCGGGGAAATTCTTTTTCTTTAAAATTCTAACCCTATGCAAAGCACGAAACTGTAGAGCGCCACCTAGTATGCAACGGCAGGGCAAGGTCTATGTTTTTATAGTTGGACTTGATTTTCCCTTTTAAAAAAACAACCATAGAATGATCGCAATATTGATTTATCTGACAACTTTTACAAATTGCAGAATTATGACTACTTCCGCCAATTAGCCAAATGGCTTTATTTTCCTTTTTATGAGATTTCTCCAGAAGAAAGAAAAGAAAAGGAAAATCCTGTATAATTGTTGACACTTGGTTTAGGTGCACAGACAAGAGAATGGTGGTAATTAGCCGAATATCAGTTTAAAAAATATTTCCCTTTTAAATATTTTCGATTGGTAAGCCGTGTTTCTTTTAAACATTGAAACAAATTTTTTAGTTTTCGTTGTCTCAACAATAAGATTTCTTCAATCTAAATGAACTCTTGTGTTCTATATATTTAGTTCTACTGGTCATCGACCAGAAGAGATTATGAGTGGTCTGTTGTCCGTCGTCCGTCGTCTGTCCGTTAGCACATGTTTCTTACCGCTATTCCTGCTAAATTACTTGAAAGGATTGTCATGAAACTTTACACACAGTTTCATCCTATGGTGTAGTTGGTCCTAAAAGTGGTGACGCTTGGACTTCCAATATGGCCGCCACAGTGGCTTTCTTTAAAGTATTATTATCTCTACTCATCAAAATTGCGTTTTTCTTAAAGACTTCTAGTCTAGTTGGATATCAAAGAAAATGGTACCGATACGTAGTCCAGTATGGCCACCGCAGTGGCCATCTTGAAAATTTTCTTATTACCACTCGTCCAGAATGGATGGTCATATTAAGATACTTTCTCTGAAAGACTTGTTATCATGTTAAGTTGGACCAAAATGAAAATAGGAACGATCTGATGCCAAATATGGTCGCCACAGCTGCCATGTTGAAAATCTTGTTCTGAATGGAAAGTCATATTGACATGGGTTTTTTACCAGAAGACTTCTTATGATGCTTTGTTGGTCCTAAACGAAAATGGTGCTGATCTGTTGACTAATGTATGTCCATCCCAGTGGCCATCTTGAAAATATCCTTATCGCTACTCCTCCTGAATGGATGGTCTTATCAACTGGGGTTTACACTAAATATAGAGGATCTCAAATTGGTAACGATTTAATATTGAATTTATGAAACGAGTTGAATAATGTCCAGCTTTTGCGAGCCTTGGCGAGCAAAAGCTGGATATTATTTAACGAGTTTCATAAATTTAATATTAAATCGTTACCCATTTGAGATTCTTTTTATCACATAGTATTATTTCAGGGAAAATTATTTAGATAGAAAGAAGAACGAATAATTTCGTTCATTCTGACAGACGCTGTACCTTTCATTTGTTGTGCGTGAAAAACAGTCCCAAAGAAAGTTGAAATAATATAAGTATATTCTACATTTTTGATAACTATAAATCAAAGAATAATCGTCAATCCAAATAGACAGAACATTTTACAAAAGGTACAACATTTGTTAACACAAAATGTCCAATGCGTGTGATGTCACTTTGTTTGATACTGTGCACAGTACCGGTTGGGTTGGTCTACACAACACAGTGACAGTGTTTACGTTGAAATTTTCCACATCACATCTAAACTTTACATTGTTGCGATATTTTTGTGAGAAGAAGATTACTGAATGCAGAAATACACACATATACGGCAATGTATTTGTGACTGGATATTTGCAGTATTTGATTTGGAACATCGGATTGTACAGAAGACGTAAACAAATCTCTTTTTGAGTCGGACTTACATATTTACCGCGTAAATATGCTGTGTTTGGATAAAGTTCTGTCAGTTGGGGAGACCGGTTTATGTCTACATTCTTATGTGACCAAAGGTGAGTTTATTTACTTCAGTAAGTTCACATTTAAACCAAGCCTGTATATAGAGTCGATTCCATGCTACAGATATACCACCCATCCATCCCCACCCCCACCCTTGTTATCATGTAAGCAATAGTTTTACTTGTTATTGTTCTTGTCTTGGGGTTTTTGCCATTTTTCATGTTATGATATGTTATACATAACATAACAAACCCCTGTGGGGGTAAATTGGCAATATTGAGACTGGACGAGACCATTTTTTCCCAGTTCCCTTTCACGAGTCGAATCAAAAAATGGCGGCCAAAAATGTTCATTCAAAACAAACAATTCCAGAAGGCGGGGTTAAAAAAGTTTTCCCACGATCGCAGCCAATCAGTAAAGAGAATACTGCACAATAATTTCATGGGCTTATTTGGACCAATCAGAATCACATAAAGTGATGTTCACACGTATAATATCAAAAATATGAAACTGCACACACTGTAGGCAAAGTGTACTGACTATGTGATAAAATTTCTTATGAAGCCTGGTGAGTCCTAAATGAAAATTGTCTTCCGTCCATCCGTTACCTGCAGTTTTGTTGCGACTCCTCAGACACTACATGGAAGATTGCCATGAAATTTAACACGCATATTCATGCCATGGTCTAGTTCTTCACAAGACAATTAAGACTTTGTAAATATGTTATGGATATCACATAGATTCATTCTCAACGAAGTGATGCACAAAGTATTATACTCTGTCTGGGACAATTATTTTTCTAAAAACTTACAACTAAATCACATGTCGTAATTAATCACAGCTAAGTCGCTTCTTAATTAATTTTCATACATTGTTTGCACACGTGGCAACAAAATCCCCTAAAATGTCCATACATCAAAGAACAAGGTGACAGTGACCAAAAAATAACAACTGAAGTGCCACGCTACATACTTTACCAAACTTGGTATGTTGCATGCACATAGGCAAGGTTTTGGAAGAAAAATGGCTTCCTCACAAAAACTTTAGTACTACAATGGCTACATTTACCAAACATAGTGGAATCCTTGTACTGAAGGAAATGAAAGACATATGTTGCCTTTCGGATCAAAAAGTTAAAATTTTAAGGTCACTATGATCTATATCGAAGATTTATGGTTTGCACCTAAACATGAGTCTAGCATTACTTGTCTTCAGCAAACTTTGTTGATGGTTTGCAAACGAGGCAAAACAAAAGAAGAAATCAGTTTAAGTTTGAATCAAAAGGTCAGAGGGGTTTGCAGTCACTTGAAAAATTGTAAAGGTTCAAGAGAATCAAAGAGTAAAAATAGCTTTCCTCAGATTAACTTCAGTTTCCAAGTATACACTTGTATACGCTTAAAGGAGTGTCTTCTTTTACACACTATTTATATATGCCTTTCATAATGCGGAGCGTATCAAAAGCTGTAAGACTGTATGACTGATCGACAATATTTACGTTTATCTATCCTTCCCGTTCATTTTGGGTTACTTTGACTCAAGATTACTGATATTGATAGAATATTGATCATAGTCTCAACCGTGTAAAAGTATATTTAAATACAGCCATGTCGCTTAGCGATTGGCCGCCGGTTTTTCTTTACAAACTGTTGAGCTTGCACTTGATTCGGTGGTCCGAATATCGAAGATCAAGGTCAGTTTTACTAGGAAAAAAAAAATGGTGTCATCATAATAACTTTAATACAGCATCTCAGACTTGAACTGATCATTGTTGATCAGTTGTGTGTGTTTTTTGAAGTAAAAGCTTGTCAGTTTTGGGGTAAAAAGGACAAAGGTTAAGGTTGCTATAACTGAAAGATCACAGTTTATTTCCACACATTATCTGTATTTCTCTTCCATATACCTTGTCTAAACTATGCGGATAACTTGCACTTTGGGTACTAAAGACGCCTGTTGGGTATGGAGTCAACAGTTCAAAGGTGACTGAAAGATAGAAAATGGTTTTGGTACAAAACAATTAATTGTAGACTCTGTGTATTAATACAATTTCTGGATGGTATGTATGTAATATTTAAGAAAAAAGTTATAAATTTTCGAATAAGAAGATTAAAGACCAAGTCCACAGAAATAAGAAAAAGATTTCCACGTAGTAACTTTAGTTATATACCATGTGTTGTGACCAAAGTTTATGAATACCTTGCAAATAAAGTCAGAAAGAAGCTGATTGATTTGAAGGTTAAGGGGTCAACGGTCATAGTGTCAGAGATTCAGACGAAATTGTTGCTGCACAATAACTTCAGTTATAGAGCAAGTTCCTTGACAAAACTGGTATGTTGCTCTTGAGCATCAAAAGTTCAAAGGACAATGTTACGGTATATTGCATGCTTGCTCATGAAACCTACTGATCTGGGGTCAAAACGTCATGGCCAAGATCATTGAGATCCGATAGTATTGTTAGATTCAACCTGCTAGTGCTTACATATTGGAGTATTAAACAAGTGTAATGTACTTTCACTGTGTACTTCTGAAAAATCCGTCCAAAATCGCATTAAGGACAAATATCGGAGAATTCTTTTCCTTTTTTCTAGTTATCAATTGCAGACTTGGCCGTCTTCAATATTCTGGATTTAGCAGAGGCATGGCATGGCAGCCCATTGTTGAGCAACAATCCCAAATTGCAGGCCTTGATCGAACGTGTAAAAGCTGTGCCGGAAATAGCAGCTTGGATGGAGAAAAGACCCGTTACTGATCATTAGGAAGCTCGTCTTTTGATAAAATTAGTTGCTTCATGACAGTGTCAATAAGACTTTACTGAAATAGCAATTATATACTTAATGTCCTTCTCTGGATATAAGTTCTTTTTCTAATTTAGTGTAGTTGTTATAGGTTAATTTCTGTAATTTACATCATTTGTGTGTGTATGTGTTTTTAAAGGTTGCTTTTGAAAACCCTGTATAGCCAGAACCAGCATACACAGTGAAGATTTGATAATCATGGTAAACTTGGTAATCCATCTGTTTTGCCTGAACACCTTCTAATGTACTAAAATACAATCTCTGCTATCTGAACGTCAGAGCCTTTGGATGTCATCACATTCTTGAGCTTGAGTTTCCAGTATTAGTCATTCAGAATGACCTTTCCAAAGTAATGTAATTTGTGATTGATCGATACAGTATCTTCGAGTGTAAAGTTTTATGATTGACATAATATGCCATATTTGTCAATGTTTTAAACAGACAATTTGCTTGATGTTAAAACTCAGTCATATATAAATGACTGTTAACTGTTCCGGTGCTTTACTATATAAACCAAAAGTTTTATTGGTTTGTTTGTAGGTTCATCTCGTTTTCGTGGGCAGATAGCAACACATCGGTTTAAGTTTTCAGGCAACAACAGCTGGCATCCACTATATAAAAATATTGTGGTAATTTTTAAAGACATGTGACTTACATCATAACTCGGTTTGCATGCACACACGCACACACACACACACACACACGTACATGCATGCTATTAGTACATATTTGGTTGTTCGCTCGCTTGCTTCATGCTTGCCTATTTTTGAAGTTACATACAAACAAAACAAAGAGACAAAGAAATGCCGATTTTTTAAAATGGTTTTTGCTTAATGGAAATAAAGAAGGAATTATATGAACTGAATTGTTGTTTTTAGAAACACACTGTCTCAAATACAAGAAAAAAGACTGAAGTGTATTGAAAAAAACATCAACCATAAGATGCACAATACCTTTAAGAGTCGGCCTTGACTATAAATATTAGGAGAATTCACATTCGCATAGGCTAAGACTAATATTGGTTGTCATGAAGGAAAATTCCAAACCGTTCACATCTCACCAACTAAAAAATTCCTCCAAGTTACCAAGGCTGCAGTGTTTACACGTGTGAACGACTCAGATTACTGCCTGTAAACGTTTATGACATAGATAAACATATAAATGAACATGCATATGATTCTCACGCACAAACTGCCCATTCCAGTTAAAATGTGTTTTTCTACACATCTGATTAAAAGGATTGTTTAGTAACATTTTCTGAAAATTCTGTTCATGAAGTATGTACCGTATTTGCCGGCCAATAAGACGATACTTTTTGAGCAGAATATCTTAACTTCGACTTATACTCCGAATCGACTTATATATGGATTATGTAATCCGAATCGCTTTATCGTATTTTTCGTATGGAAAATAATTCTCCAAAAGTACGAAAAATAATCTATAAAAGATATTTCATTTGGGGGAATAGTTCGCTAATGAAACAATATAGGATCCCACATTGAGTATTTTAAACAATTACATGATCGTCAGTATACATCAGACATAATTGCGCTATAGCAGCATGCACCAGTAATGTACGTTGTTTGTAATATACGTTGTTTAAATTTGATACGCTTATGTGCGTTAGAATTGGCGAGTTAGAATATGAATAACCATGACAAAGACATATTCCATCGCAATTTTCTTTTTGCACCTAATGATGAAACAAAACTCATGCCCCTTTGAGAGAGGGGGGTCGTCAAGATTGTAAATCTGTATTGTTCACTTACCTGATGACTGATCTTACTCATGTACAAGTGCAATTCCATATCCCATTATCTATTGATACCACTAGGTAAGCAATTCCTTCTAGGTTTTGTTGCCACTTCCATTATCCAAGAATCACATGGCTTTGTAGTGGTATTTACATGCTAATTAAATATGCTACAGGTGTGTTCAGTCATTCCAAGCCAACGTCTGTTTGAGGTCAAGATATGGCAGAATAGATCAGATTAGCGAGGCTATCACATGTACAATACAGATGATGTTTGGAATAAAGCAGTTGGATATTGTATAAACCAACAATATAAAGACTAAATGTACATTCAATGTAACTTGCTTATTTGGTAAGTGTTGCATTTATTGGCTTTTAATCCGCTTTTTGGGGCCTTTGCAGGGCATAAACACCCATAGAATAAGCTCAGTATGTGTGCACAACTTCCATATCATAAAGAATTCAATAGCATCACGAATTCGACATCATAAAGAATTCCACACCGTCCCATAGCATCAGAATTCCATAGCATCAAGAATTCCAAACCATTTCATAAAGATATATTGATAGTGTTACCTCTCTATGGTCTTAAACTAAGTAACAGAAAATAGTGAAAACCAACAAATGTTGTCAAATTCAAAGTATAATTTATTTCCCAAATATAAAAAAAAAAGTTAAAAATAACTGGTGAATGAAATCCTAAATAGTCCTACAAGCTATGTCATTAGTCCAATAGTATCGAGTATTTCAGATGTGTTCCAGTGATAATCTAAATGAGGTTCACTATATTGTGTTGATGTGCCAAAAGTCTTGATGTATCATGATGCTATAATCCAAAATGTCTTTAAATGAACTCATTAATTCCAAACCAGCTACCAAATCCAAGTCTAAGCACTTTCCAGTTCCAATGAATAATTGAAATAGATAAATAAATCTTAAATGATCACAACTGTTTTTCCCTTCTAGGCTGATGTTAATGCTAAGAATAACTAATTTCCAGGAAATCATCCCTTATATCAAAAACTGAGACGCATTAGAGAAAGCAGAATGAGGCTCAACTGAATCATTTCGAAATCACCGTCAACAAGGTCAAGTAAACCCATGACCTGAACTGAACTCGTCAATATGTTTAGATCAATAAAAGTGCGTCTCACTGTCCCTGAAGCTATGAATGTGTTTACAAGACTGAACACATCTTAAAGTGCAAATTTGCAACTATAAAGAAAATTATTATTTAATAAGTTATTTGCTAAATGACGTTTTCAATCTATGATCGTGAAAATTAACCTAATATAGATATACATAGCAGTAGAATAATTTTGTTTGAATTCTGCAAAAGTGAGAAAGTTGCCATTGGCACTGTCTGTATTGATAACTATGAAAGTAAACTTTGTGAGCTAGTTTTCATAAAATACAGCTGTGCCAATATTTCAGTTTACATCTTGTACTACAGTAGTGTGGACAAAATATCTTCAATTATAGTCCTGCTTACCTAATCGCAGCTCTAGTGCTACAAATGCAATCATATCCTTTCAGCCAACAGGCCGTTAGATAAACTCAACCTTTTGCACGTACAAACAGGTCAATCCATTCGTTATTTCTCTTTTTTACTTTGAAGGCGATTCCCATGTAATTAGGGATCCCGAGTGCCGATCGGTGTGAGGCACTCGCCTTCACAGATCACTGACATCTAACTTCTGTCCGCGTGTGTTCGACTTACGGCTTATCCGAAAAGGGTATGTGAGAACGCTTGTTAGTAGCTGCTCATGGGTCGTTGGTTCTCCTGGGGTCTTCACGGGTTCTTTCTCCATCAATTATACTGACCGCAAAGTATAGCCGATGATGTACTGAAAGCAGGCGTTAAACCCACTAAAAGTCCTGTGTAGTTAGGTAAAATTATGATTATTATTATTATTATTAATTTGTTTTAGACTTTAAACTTATCTCATATCCTTATTAAAGTCATCTTATTCCTCATATGCACATACGAAAGAAAACATTAAATATGTTAAACTAATTATCTGCATCAGTGTCGGTTCAGTATATAACTTAAATCTCTTACTGTGACGCCATTTCTTATTAGGATAAATCAGTTGAGTGAGTTTGTTTCTATATGCAATGATAATGTAACGTTGATCTTTAACATATGACTACACGTTTCACCCCAAAAGGGAGTCTCGCATTTCTTATTTCAAGCAAACTTTGTTGATAGATTGCAAGCGAGGCAACAAAGTAGAAACCATCTTAAGTCGGTTTAATGCTTTTGTAAATATTTACAAAATTCCCAGATTGATTATGCAATATTTTTCCCAGATTGATTATGCAAAAGTTGCTTCAGACTTAGTTGTCAGCCGTTTCATCTTTAGTTCATATACGTCAAAGTTCCACGCTATGCATTGTTGAACAAATAAGGATCAGTAGAAAATTCCTATCAACTTTTCCTATCAATTTTTAACAATGTCTTTTATTTTGTTTCTGTCGCTTTTGTTCTATGACCACCATCATCATCATCATTTATCATCGTTGTCGTCGTCGTGGTTATCATCAATCACTGCTCGGAATTTCGTTAACGCGAACTTAACGGTTCCTTCACCCAGTATTTTCTGGAAAAGACGTATGATCATCTATTGAGTCCCCAGGCTCCACCGTCATAAACGTTACTCAGCTCAAAATCTTGTTTGATAAATAGTCTGACAAATCGAAAGACTGGATTACAAAATTTGCTGCTCAAAATTTGGTGTAAAATTTTATGACGGAAGGGACAGGACGCATTAGGATTTTTTTTTTCCTACGGAGCACCTCTCAAATAGACCTCAGTAAGAGCTAATAGTTAAAACCCAGATAACAGAGGTATCCTTTTCAATAGCACAATTTGTGGAAATGCTGTTCTATGTATTTCACCGCAGGTTGGGGTAAGTGGATTCTACTTTTCTGTTTGAAACAGGACCTTACAAAAACCACATTGTACACGTAATATTGCGATGTCTAAGACAGTTTTTGTAATACGCATTAACGTGTAAATGTATATGTATCTCATTGTTGTTTTCTCAAACTCTAGACAGTTTGAAAGGTCGTTGAGAAATCCTGGAAACGATTTCAAAACGGATTTTTTTTTCGTTCATGTTTATCGATGTTATTTCCACTTGTGTTTGTAGTTAGGGCGCGGTAATTAAAAATTAGTACCAAGTTTACCTGAATTTTGTGGGTCTTAAAGTTGGCGATCGGCGAGTAAGTAAATAAAGACA
Organism: Megalonaias nervosa; assembly: GCA_016617855.1. NCBI lineage: Eukaryota > Metazoa > Mollusca > Bivalvia > Unionida > Unionidae > Megalonaias > Megalonaias nervosa. The sequence goes on along the minus strand of JAECUM010021756.1, from coordinate 70,459 downwards.
ATGACCTTCAAGATATTATCAATGTCTATTTGGTGTTCTTTGCACTATATTAACATACATTTAATTTCCAGTTTAAATTAGATGATTGTGGGAAACAATAGATAAACAGACGCCATGTAGATTCCAGGTTATGCAAGAGGCGTTACTTTAATATCGCGGTAATAATGAAAACATATTTTTACGATGCTATATACTTGTTTCATGTTAGGATCTTTATGCATATTCTGCACAAATTGTTAATCAATCTGAAAATTGGATGCTGCTTTAATGGCTCTCATTCTGTTACCTGTACCCTCCATACGACAGAAACTTGTTTGAGAGAATTAAAACAATGCATATGTAACCACTTATGACGGGGGGGTGGGGGTACCAGTATTTTTGTCGGTAAGAATGGGCAAACCAACGTCAGCATGAAAGTACATATTGACCACAGACTGTTTAAACAAAATCAGGTGTTACAACGAAAAGTAATAAATCGTGTACAACAAGTTTTTAAGTCAACACTTGTCAATTGGGAAAGCCACCAGACAACAAAAACATAATATCCTTCATATTTTGACTCTTATTTGCTAGCACAGAATCGATCTCGTACTTCTTGACAAATATGGTAATCATGTGATCTGACTCTTGCAAACAATCACTGGACATTATCAGATGACAAACTGGTTAATCGTTTCGTTACAGTGACATCGATCTTAAGAAGATATAGCTTTTATTTGAGAACATGGGGTACGACCATGTTTTAAAAAAGAGAAATTCATGAGTGCATTTTTAAAACAGTGTATTCGCTATCAGTCTGACATTTTTCCGAAATACAACTGATGATGCAGAACTAGTAACTTATGGTAATCCAGTCTATGTAAGATAAGTACACGATAGGTGGCGCTGTGCAGATAATTGCTGGAAACCTCGAATACCGCGATACCAAAGAACCCGCGATATCGTATAAGGCTTTCAAAATTCCCAAATAGTCCAAAAAGTTCTATCACGAGTCCAAATGTGTAAAGTTCGAACTGAATTCCATTGGTATTCCAAATAAGTTTGAACGTTTAATGTGTTGATCTGCCTTTAGTCTCGAATGTGCTAATGTGCCAGTGGCCTGGATTGTGGCGAAGTGTTAACAGTTTTTTCATGTATCACAATAATACATATATAATCCGAAATATCTTTCTCTGAATTCACTCTTACGTGTAGGCTCGTACAAAGATAACAAAAGAAAACAGCGAAGCCAACAAGCTTTGTAAATTTAACAAAATAATCTATTTCCCTAGAAAAAATAGTAAAACTGTGAAAAAAAGACTTACAGTTTGTGAATATAATCCAAAAGCTAATCCTAGAATTGAAAAATATAAGTCCTATCACTAAAGAGTTCTAATTAAATCCAAGTTCAAATCCCAGTGAAGTTCCAATATGGAAGGCGATGACGTCTTCTATAAGGTGTTGTTGTGTCAACAGTTCCTTGTTGAATTTTATGAATCAAGAATAGTATTCCGGCTTTAGAATTCCAAATAATTTCCACTGAATGTCTTTGTCGAAGAATCTTTCTGAACACAAGTATTTTCCAGGGTGAATAAATTATAAATTATTTTAAATACGAAAAACAACTCAAATGGCAACAAGACAAACACCTTGAGCCCGAAGGTATAAATTTACGACTGACGGAAAAACACTGAGAATGAGTATTAAACCCTCAAATTTTAGATCACATGGTGGCCCACGTGGTCACCCAGATGGAACAACGCAGTAAAAGCGCACAGCCGATAGACACGTACGCCATGGAAGAACTTAATTTTACTAAACAAATCTTACTATAAGATTCAATACAAAAAAAAAAAAAAATTGTTTGCAAAATAGAGCTATGACGCAAGCAGATCATGACCTTGATAATGACCAATCATTTTCACTCTGTGTTTACGAATCTCTGAACCAAGGTCAGCTAAAATTAAAATGTAGCAATCGAATTGCGTTATCAGTCAAAACAGAGAACTGAATTTTCAAAAAAAAAAAGGTAAAAACCAGCAAATAAAGTTATCTTTACAATAACGTAATGAAATAAAAAATCAAATTAAAGGGAATTTAAAACTAACACACAAGCAATTAAATTACATATACGTAACACTCCTTCCCATAAACAAAAAGAAAGATTTATGTAATAACGCTTTCTTTTTTACCATATGTTAATTATACATGAGGTAAAACAAATTTACATAAGAAGAACTCTTATGAATTATACAAAGTGTACATGAAATAATATTTCTCTACACGGGAAAGTGCATCTGCAATCAAATTGTCTTTTACCTTGATGTGCCTTATGTCAAGATTATATTCTTGTAAAACAAACTCCACATTAATAATCTTTGATATTAATTTTTCATCTTGTCGATGAAAGTAAGGGGGTTGTGATCACTAAACACAACAATCGGAGAAGAGACTGAACTAATGTAAACTTCAAAATGCTGTAATGCCAGTTATTAAAACCAAACATTCCTTCTCGATTGTTGAGTAATTTCTTTGGTGCTTATTTAATTTCATAGAGAAATGGCACACTGGATGATCAACACCATTTCTATCTTCTTCAATCAATACTGCTCCAACCTCAACATCACTTGCATCAACAGATAGTTTAAAAGATTGACTGAAATTTGGAGCTGTAAGAACCGGCGCACTTTTAAGTATGGCTTTTAACCTATCAAAAGCCTCCTGACACTTTTCAGTCCAAAGAAACCTGTTTTTCTTGCTCAACAAGTTTGTCAGGGGTTCAGCAATATTAGAAAAATTGGAACAAAATTTCCGATAGTATCCAACCATACCCTAAAATCGCATCAGTTGCTTTTTACTGACAGGCACAGGGAAATCAGAGATAGCCTTGACCTAAATTAGCATCTATAGGTTTAACTTGTCCATGTCCCACAATATGTCCCAGAAATGTCACACAAGCACGGCAAAACTCACTTTTAGATAAATTGATTGTCAAACTTGCATCAGTGAGTCTGTCAAAGAATTTCCGAATTGTTGCTAGATGTTCTTTCCAGGTGTCGTTGTAGATGATGACATCATCGATGTAAGCATCACAATTATCTAGACCAGAGGTAATCATATTCATCAAGCGTTGAAAAGGACTTGGAGAACCCTTCATCCCGAACGGCATTACTTTATATTGATAGAGTCCATCTGGAGTCACAAAAAACGAATTTTCCTTTGCCCTTTCCGTTAGTGGAATTTGCCAAATTCCTTTCAGAAGGTCAAATTTGGTGACATACTGGGCATTTCCAATTTTATCAATACAGTCATCGATTCTTGGTAATGGAAATGAATCTGTTTTTGTCACCCTGTCCACCTTCCTGTAATCAGTACACATACGGAAAGTTTTATCTGGTTTCGGAACAAGTATACATGGTGAACTCCAGTCACTTTTGCTGGGCTCTATGAAATCATTCTCCAGTAAATATTGAATTTACTTTTTCAAGTATTCCTGTTTGAGAGGGTTCGTCCTGTATGGGGTGTTGTTTCACAGGTTTAGAATTCACAATTTCAGCGTCATGAAAAATTTTGTTTGTCCTCGTAGGAATAATCTGGAAATAAGTGCTCATATTCAAATAATAGCTGTTTAAGTTCATTCTTTTCCTGTTGTTGCAAATGTAAAAGTTTCTGGTCCAGAATTTTCATAATTTCTGAATTCCGAAAATTTGTCGCTCCAAAGTCAATAGAGTCCGATTGAATTCCTTCACTTAAATTCTCAGTTTGTGGGATGGGTACAACTAAATTAATTACATAATTTACTTGGCTATCTCTTTCAATATACTAGTACTCCATTAATTTATTTAGATCAGAGTACAATTATTATAATTTAACTCATTCATTTCCTTCTTAACTTTGAAGAAAATTTTGAAGAATGTGCGAGAAAGAACTCTATTACAAGACTCAAAGTTCTCTCCATTAAAGTTCTGTGAAACCATAACTTCACTTTTGACTTGAATTGCTGAGTGCCAAATTCAAGCATATCTAGCTGGAAAATTCCAGACATAAAATTTGACCCTTGACCAGATTGGACAGATTTGGGAAGGCCAAATTGAGTAAAAAAAAAAAAAAAAAAACTTTATCAAAGTTTTTACTATCGTTTTAGTTTTAATATTCCTCAAAGGAATTGCCTCTGGGAATCATGTTGACGCACAGATAATGGTCAACAAGTATTGGTTGCCTGACTTGATCTTAGGTAAGGGACCAACACAATCTACCATAATTCTGCTAAATGGTTCGTCAAACGCAGTAATTGGTTGCAGATGAGCCTTAGGTATCTTCTGATTGGGTTTTCCTACCATTTGACAAGTATGACAAGATCTACAGTATTTGCAAACATCACTTTTGATTTTTGGCCAATAAAAGTGAGTCAAGATCTTGTGATAAGTCTTATTAATCCCTAAATGACCAGCCAGAGGAGTTTCATGGGCCAAACTAAGTATTTTCTGTCTGTAAGATTTTGGAACTACAATCTGTAGTTCACTAACCACTCGTCACCTGCAGGTACCTCTGGAGGTCTCCATTTTCTCATAAGAATTCCATTTTTAATGAAATAAGAGACAGGTACTTCAGTGGCTTCAGTTTCACTAATGGCCCTCTGAAACAAACAGGAGATCTCAGGATCTTTTTCCTGTTCGACGAGAAGTGATTGTCATTTGTCACCCAGATTAGATAAAAGAGAATGAGTAGTTAAAAGAGGATCACTGTGATCAATACCTTTTGACTGATCCAAACAAGGAGTGAAAGTGACCTCATCAAAACCCTGACCAATACATGTATCAGCTAAAGGAATATTTTCCTTATCAAAATCATTCTCAAGAGCTTTCTTTGACACAGCTCTAGTAACTGCACAATGGGTATAAATCAGGGTATTCTTTTTCAATAGGATCAACTTTCTGATCCAAAGAAGGCTTGTCAGTTACAAGTGGATTAACCACAACCTTGTCTCCAGCTAGGTCGTTGCCTAGTAACAAATGAATGCCCTCAACGGGTAAAGAAAGCACTATAACGACTGTCACAGGTCCTGAAACTAAGTCTGATGACAAATTTACAGAATGGAGAGGAACATTAACAGAGCAGCACTCTACTCCCTGAATGAGAACACACTCATTAGAAAAGGACTTCTCAGAAAAAGGCAAAGTACCCGATAATAAAAGACTTCTGAGAAGCTCCTGTATCCCTTAAAGTTTTAATAGGGATAGGATTGGCCGAATCACCCTAGAGTGATATAGAACCCTTCGACATGAATTGTTCATAATTCTCCATAATAAAATCAGAATGGGGTTTATTAGACCCAACAAATGTATTGCTTTCAATACATGACCGTGACCTTGACCTCTTAGAAATAAGAGCATTTGGGATAGGTCTATCTTGATTCTGATGCTTATATTTCAATTTGAAGCAATCAGAAATGACGTGTCCTTTTTTCTTGCAATAGGTACACGTAGGAAGAGACAAGGATTTTGAATCAAGTTTGTCAGAAGCTTGATTTTAAAAGTTGTGCCAGATTGAGTTTTAGAAGGAGTCGTATTAGGCTGAAATACCTTTTTACCAGTAGACTGCTGAGTGAAAGTCTTGCCTACAAAAGAAATTTTATGAGTTAAGGAATACTTATCAGCGGCACGAGCAGCATTTTCCAAGGTTTCAATTTGATGCTCGTAATGATACATCCTAATGTCACAATGGACACAGTTCCTAAACTCTTCAAATAACACGAGTTGTCTGAGACTTTCGTAATCTTTGTTAACCTTTCTAGAAGAGCACCACCTATCTAATAACTGCTCTTTTTCTCTTGCAAATTCGACATAAGTCTTGTCAGTGGATTTTCTAGAATTCCTGAATTTTCGCCGATAAGCCTCAGGGACCAACTCATAACCCTTCAAGATACAGTCTTTAACCACATCATAGTCAGCACTCTGCTCTAGTGACAGTGAAAAATAAATATCACTAGCTCTACCAGTAAGTACAGATTGTAATAACAGAGTCCAATGCGCCATTGGCCACTTGAAATTTTCCGCGATTTTTTCAAAACGAGGAAAATAGCTGTCTACTTCTTTTTCCAGAAAAGGGGGCACTAACTTAATATTTTTGAAAACATCAAAAGTAGGGGAGTGTTTTCCTTTTGCCAGCTCTAATCCTTTTAACTTAATTTGAAATTCCCTTTCATCCTTCTCTCTTTGCATTTGCATTTGCATTATCCTATCTGCTTTTTCGTTCTCAAATTGCATTTGTCTTACTTCCCTTTCTCTTTCCATTTTGTATCTTTTCTATCTGAAACTGAACCTGTCTTATCTCTAATTCCAACCTTTTTAGCTGGACTTCTATTTTCAAAATTTCCAAATACTCCTGAGTAAAATTTAAAAAATTCTCTACTTTTGATGATATTGTGAAAAAAAAAGCCTGTTGATTCCACTAACAATTTCAAACAAAATATGACATAGTACTTGGGATTTAAAAACTAGGGGAATTTAAATTCAAAAACCAATTTTCTGAAATATTTTAGCCACAATTCATATATCCCAGACGAGCCCCCAATGTTCTTTTGTTACGTGTAGGCTTGTACAAAAATAACAAAAGAAGAAAAGAGTGAAACCAACAAGCTTTGTAAATTTAACAAAATAATATATTTCCCTAGAAAAAATGGTAAAACTGTGAAAAAAAGACTTACAGTTTGTGAATATAATCCAAAAACTAATCCTAGAATTGAAAAATATAAGTCCTATCACTAAAAAGTTCTAATTGAATCCATGTTCGAATCCCAATGAAGTTCCAATATGGAAGGCGATGACGTCTTCTATAAGGTGTTGTTGTGTCAACAGTTCCTTGTTGAATTTTATGAATCAAGAATAGTATTCCGGCTTTAGAATTCCAAATAATTTCCACTGAATGTCTTTGTCGAAGAATCTTTCTGAACACAAGTATTTTCCAGGGTGAATAAATTATTTTAAATACGAAAAACAACTCAGATGGCAAAAACAAGACATATACCTTGAGCCCGAAGGTATAAATTTACGACTGACTGAAAAACGCTGAGAATGAGTATTAAACCCTCAAATATTAGATCACATGGTGGCCAACGTGGTCACCCAGATGGAACAACGCAGTAAAAGCGCACAGCCGATAGACACGTACGCCATGGAAGAACTTAATTTTACTAAACAAATCTTACTATAAGATTCAGTAAAACAATTTGTTTACAAAATAGAGCTATCACACAAGTAGAACATGACCTTGATAATGACCAATCATTTTCACTCTGTGTTTACGAATCTCTGAACCAAGGTCAGCTAAAATTAAAATGTAGCAATCGAATTGCGTTATCAGGTCAAAACAGAGAACTAAATTTTCCAAAACAAAGTAAAAACCAGTGAATAAAATTATCTTTACAATAACGTAATGAAATAAAAAATAAAATAAAAGAGAATTTAAAACTAACACACAAGCAATTAAATTACATATACGTAACATCACTATAATTCAAAATTAATGTTTCTGTCCATGAATATTATTGAACACTTTGTAGTTCCAGTGAATAATAATTTGAATAAATAAATCCATCCAAATGAAAAACTGAACACAGCAATACAGCTGATTCTGCTTCAGATGTTAAGTCAAGAATGAGTACCTTTTAGATAACAAGATTACATAACCTTCTACTTGACCTAGGTCGCAATTACCATTGCTATTTTCAGGAAATACTCTGTCACGTAATGAAATTTTCCATTCGAGAAGATTCTGAAGACAAAATCAAGACTATCTTTTAACTCAAATTCAGGTAAACATGTTTACAGTAATAATAATATGGATATTCAAAAATCCAAACTCATAGAGAAATATTAGCTACGTTATTGTGTCTACAAAATAAATATCTCTGGTAAGATACACTATGAACTTGATTTAGGACAAGGTCATGTACAAAATACCGATATACATAACATATAGTCATTAAGAAAAGCCAACCAAAACATTAAAAATATTAAAAATTGTGAAAAGCAAAATGCATATCTTGACTACCATTCTAATAGATGCACTAAGATTCAGAGAGAAATCTTGGATTGTTTTTAATTATCTTGCATGAAAGAAAGAATGGATACTGGATGGATGACCAAAACAGGCAAAACATTAACTATATTAAAACTGAATAACAAAGAGCATATCTACACCCATATCAAACGACTGCTTAATTTCATATGAGCTCGAAAGTTTTTGGATAATGGATGCATGAAAGAAAAAAAAAAAAAAAAAATGAGATGAAGCATAAAAGTGCTGAAACTGAAGGATTTTGAATAGCAAAAGGCACATCAACATCACTGGTCTAAGTGTACCAAATATCACTGAGATATCTTAAACCATTCTGTTGTTTTGTTCTGGAAATTAATGTTTGGATAACGGATGGGAGGATGGACAGAGCAACAGTTTAGTTTGCTTTTACTGGTTTAAATGTCACTTATAACACATTATTGGCTATATCGAGCCTAAAAAATAGGAGTTAAGAGCCTTTCACAAAAGCACCGAGACTACCGATAAAGGGATGACCTCGGTGGGTATCAAACCCGCGACCCTTGGATTACTAGTTGGATGCTCTACAACTAAGATTTAGCGGGTCTCGTGCAGACAAACAAACAAGTCCATGAAAAAGATTGAAACTGAAGAACTGTGAGGACGCTAAAGGCACATCTGGACCACAAGTTTTCAAAGAGATATTTTGAATGATTTTGTATACTCCGTTAACCAATGTGTGAATGATGGATGAAGAAACAAACAGTTGAGCTTTTGAGATGGAAAATATACTGGGGAATACTGCTAAAATTCTCAGTCCTGAGGTAAGCCATCTTGAATGAGTAAACTTTGATCTTGTTCTCTACACTCTTTTTCCTCGATGACATTGCATCATTTTTAAAATGTTTCCGCTGGCTATAACATTTTTGTGTTTGATAACTGATATCTCCCTTTCCTGAGATATTCCTGTTAACAATATATGCAGTTATATCGTTCCGCTCTTCACATCCAGGTAATATATTTGAATCCAAGACTGATTTAAGCAATTAGATTTCAAATTAGTTTCATTGTTTAAAGTAATATTAAACAATGATTTACAACTAAACTTTTTAACACACTGAAAACATATCTGGTTAACTTTCCAGAGTCCCTTGCAAATGTAACGGATGTTGGACACAAAAAAATTAGGACAAAAGTAAATACAGCAAAGAATCTGAAATGGTAACGTCACAACAGATTCCCAAGATTCCAAGTAGACCTGAACTTGAGAGATGGTTTGGAAAACGTTCTCAGAATTTAAATGAGCCAATGATTGGCCTACGCAGAAAGAACAGTAAGGTTCTTAATCATCAGAGGATGCTGAAAACACACTATGAGAATGAAAAAAAGCCCCGAGAAATACAAAAGAAAAAAAACAAACATATTCAAACTAAATCTATGATTTGATAGGTGGTGGCACGTCTGTTTGGAGAATATTGTTTATCTGGTTACAAACGAAGGTTATTTCGTCAGATTTGTGAAGAATGCAGGACCTGATCCATATGTAAACATTACAGGGTTGTGAAGAATGCAGGGACTGATTCATCTGTAAATATCACAGATTCGTGAAGAATGCAGGGCCTGATCCATCTGTGAACACTCCAGATTCGTTAAGAATGCAGGTCCTAATCCATCTGTAAACATCACAGAGTCGTGAAGAATGCAGGGCCTGGTTCATCTGTAAACGTCACAGATTCGTGTAGGGCCTTGTTCATCTGTAAACATTACAGAGTCGTGAAGAATGCTGTCTAAAATTGTACCTTCAGTTAATTTTTCATAGAGATGTAACATATGTTGAGTTAAAATGTTTTTTTTTCTTCTTTTTTTTTTGGCAGTGCTGTCTAGAATTTTGTCATAGACACTTCACGTTTCCGAAATTCTCAAAACTGCAACAAATAACGCCAGGAACTTCAAATTCAAGTTAATAATTATTAAATTTACAAAAGAATTCTGTTAAGTATATCTCGACCTATCATGCAGTATAACCTTTTGTACTATCGTACCTTACAAATTAAATAAATCATTTGTCTTTCTTAACTTGTACTCATTGCTGAGTTTATTGGGTGGGGGGAGGGAGTGGTCTAAAGCGCTCGGCTTTACAAATATCTCACGCATCTCACCTCTGTCCGCACGAGTTCGAGTCTGTGGGTATATGAGAAAGCATGCCAGTAGCTTCCTGTGGGTTGGATATTCTTCCCAGGTCCTACCTTCGTCATGTATACCGGTTGTCATGTATGTTCTATTATATGCTGAAACGTGGCGTTAAACCACACAAACCCAAACCATACCATTACTGAGTGGGTCGCTCTTATGTCTGATCATTGCGTCTAACTGAGCTCTAACCGACACAAAGTGTCGAATATTTCTAATGATCGTCCAAAAATAACGTTCAATGCCATAAAAAATACATACCAATATGTATTTTAGCCACCGTCAAACTTGTACTCATTTCTCTTAAATGAATTTAAACGTCTTCTCCGGTTAAATTTTTTAAATCTGATTTATTCAACTGTCTTCATTTTTTTTTCCAGCTGTACCCCTTTAATTAATGTGAGTTTGTAATTCTTCTCACTAGGTTTATTACTTGTGCATCAAGTATCGAAGTGTTGATTTACATTTAACTCGAAATATGTCCATATATATTCAACTGTTCTGCATATAATTTTAAGTATTTAAAAAAATTCATACTACAGTAATATGTGTTTTAGCCACCGTCAAAACTCGATAGCCTGCTGTTGAATCAATGTTTATATATGCGTATTATTGAATGCGCCAAGGGCGGATGACATTGGTAATATCCGACTGCTTTATAACAACACTTTAAAAGCCACACACACACACACACACACACACACACACACACACACACACACATATATATATATATATATATATATATATATATATATATATATATATATATATATATATATATATATATATATTAGTGATTCAAAAGCTGATAAATCAAACACTATTTGTATTATGAATATTATGAATGTTAAAAAGGCTGAACTTCAATTTAATGATGAAAAAATACAATAGAAAGATTAACGAAGACCCATTATTAGAAATTATGTCGAACATTTCCACATGCATTGATGAAATCACTAAGAATAATAATTCCGTATATGAAGAATTTGATACTTTCCCTCTCAAAAAAGTACACCCCAGTCCTACATATTGCCCAAAACATTTTAAAAAATCCTGCCCATGTTACCTTTAAATTATCCAGGATGACTCATTATATCAGGCTGTAATTCAAATACGGAAAATATATCAAAATTTGTTAATAGTGTTTTGCAACCTTTAATGCAATCACCTCCTTCATACATTAAAGATACCACTGATTTCGTTAACAAAGTTGAAGTCTATTCCACATATCTGAAAATTCAATCCTCGTGTCTTTAGATTTAACATCATTATATGCAAATATACTGTCTGCAGATGGTATTGACGCGTGTAAATATTATTTGCTAATAATCCTAATAACAAACAATCGAGTGAAGATATTTGCAAAATAATAAAACTTATCTTGGAAAATAATAATTTCCAATTGAAACGTACAAATTACAACCAAATAATGTGTATGGCAATGGGTAGTCCTATAGCTAGGCCGATAAATCAGTCCCTCACCTGTGATGATATTGATTGGTGGCTTAGGGGATGATGTCACCTATTCATTAAAACATTCAAAAATCTGTAGTCAATTTGGCTACACACATCTGTGTTCTTTTTATTCACTTATCTGTATTTCTCGCAGCTGTGGAGATACCGTCGGCTGAAGGGTTCCTTTGGTTGCATGTACATTATATTTCCGGAGCGAATCCTATGTTTGGTGATCTGTAAATCCACGTGGAATAGCACAACCCTCAGCAGCAGGGAGGGTGAACAGACCACTTTTTAGAGCAGTCCGTTTTTGAAAATAAACCTTCCTACGAAAATGAAAACACAAGCGTCAATAATTCTAAACCGAGACCTCTAACCGGGTTGCACTAAACTGAGGCCTCTAACCGGGTTAGCGTATTTTTGTTATTTTTATTTTGACGTTGTGTGTCAAATTTTTATGCGTCCTCGTTTATCGACCCGGGACATTCACTGTTGGTCGTCACCCTCCCTGGTGCGGTAAGGTGGCGTAATTAAATCATTATTATATCAATAATAATGAGTGATCCTACGCTAACCATGGAATCTCGCACAGATAAACTAGCTCGACACCGAATGGAGGCAATTAAGAGATATCTCCCCCGTCCGTGATTCTGTCAAGAAACAACTACAAGCGCGTGAGGAGTCTCAGGTGGAATTTATGGCAGGTACAGAACAGTTATTTAAACCAATTGTCGAACCAACCAAGAAAATTTTTACAGCAACTGAGGCAGCACAAAGTGCTCTTGAGACATTACCTGTTGATATTGTTGGCCGTCTTCGAGCAACTAGACCACCACCCTGACAACCCTCCTCAACCACAACCTGAAGATGAACCATCGCAGCCGCCAAAAGTTAGAACTAACATTATAGATAAATTTACTCCGGAAGTTATTACCGCCATCAAGACCCCAGACCAATTAATCAATATTGCCACGTTTGGATATAGTGATAGAGATATATGTGTAAAACCCGAATATGTTAAAACTCTGAAATCTGCCGATTGGGTTAGGGATGTATATCGCGTCGCTACTGATACTCTGAAGATCAGATCTGAGGATGATGTTAATCAGTTTAACATTTTTAACCAGACAGTAAGTGAGTATATTCAACAAGTAAAACAAGAAAGGAAACGAAAAGAAGAAGAAATGACGTTGCAGCTTAACAAAGCTAAACAAGAGAGGGAATCAGCCTCAACAACAAGTAAGAAAAAAAGCAGACGAAACAACAAGTAGGGAAAAAGTAGAAGCAAGAAGAGATACAATGAAACGTCTAACAGAAATAGAAAAAGAAAGAAGGTATGATGCAAATCCTAGCCCCGGTGCCACTGGATGTTGTATTGCAACTCAAGGAAGTGGTCTTATTACTCCATGTCCCAATAACGTCCTTGCCGCTGTTGATCGACTAGAAATTCTGATTGGCGAAAGACGAGCCTGTAATAATTCTCCAGAAAGCATTAATGAAGCAGTTGCTATTTGTCAGAGATTATTCACAGGCGGTATCATGGATATTAATGTTTATCGGTCCCTCATTGATGAAATCGTTGATGATTACCGCAGTGATTGATGCAATTAGATAGTGACAAAAAATAATATGATCATACATGATTCTCAACATAGACCTGTAATGGTCAAGGTGAAAAAATTCACGATTACCAACATATAAAGCGATCTACGGAGATTGACTTGGTGATATTGTTGAGGGTCTATTCAGAAGGATAGCCCCAAAAGCAATACCGATTGTAAAGCAACTGGGAATGAAAGCTATTGACGTTATTCATGATAAAGCGCTTGGATCTGTCGGTGATGTTGCTAGTAAAGCATTTTCTGCGATCAAGGAACGATTAGTACGATTAATACGACGAAAACCTCCATCGGTAAAACTGCAAGAACTTCCAAGTACCGAAGTTATGCCTGCAAATATTAGTAAAATAATAAATCAAGCTGCAAGTGAATGGTTGAAGGATTAACTGGTGAAGAACCTCGGAATATAACAGCTAATCTAATATCAGGAAGTGGTCTTCTTGTTAGATGATAGCAAATATAATAAGATGTACAAACGTGTACATTTGACATGGATGCACCAGTCCTCAAAGATGAATCGGTACGTGATTATCAATATTATTCGTATGATGCAACAGAGCCAAATCAGTATGGGCGAATCGAGCTGCAAGTTCAGGATACAAGCAGATATTTCTTACCCGCTGAAGCATTTACTGAAGTAGAAGGTGAAATTCTAAAAACAGATGATACTGAATATGAAGCTGATGTTAGAGTTGGTTTTGTTAATAATGGCATGATGGCGTTGTTCAACAGTGCCACGTATAGCATCGACGGAAGAAACATTGAATCTGCGGGTTCCAGGTGCGACCGAAGATAACTTCATTGGTGTTTGCTAAAAACGGTAAACTTAAAATCCCGAAGGAATCAATTCTAACACTCATGGAAGAGATTACTGGACGCATCAGAAGAACTGGAGACATTATATATGGCGATCTCAACATGAGCAGAAATGCAATTACCAGTGTGAAAGAACGAAAATCAGACGATGCCGTGGCAACAAAAAAATACGTGGACAGCAATGATGCCACGAGCAGAACTGAGATCAGTAAATGCATTGCTAAAAGTGGCGATGCAATGACTGGTTCTCTCAATATGGGTGGAAATAGTATTGCTAATTTAAGAGAATCAGAATCAAACGATGACGCTGCAACGAAGAAATACGTCGACAATAGCAACATCCCGATGATAACCTCGTTAATGACAATTAATGATGTAATGACTACGTTTAGATCTGAATATTCTAATCATGTAACTGAGTTTAAAATTTTTCGTAGAAACACAAATACAGCCATTAATGAAACTTTTTGGGAGTCCAGCAGTCATCGACATTAAGCTCTCTGACATCAAAAAGATTACCGATGGTGTAGTATGTACAGCAGCGTCTGGATCAGCATTATGGACACCTCTCAATAAATCCATCAAACATACCGCTGAGGTTACCGGTGTGTACAGGTTCTCTATACTCGGTGTTACAACATTTACAATATCTACCACAATTTCACGGCGTTATCCAGTTAGTGGATTTTCTGGATCTGTGTTAGTGATATTGGAGAAAAACTACGAGGTAACATTAGTGGTGGAACCCGAAGAAAAGGACTTAGGCGTGTTGTATTATTGGTGTATTGAATTCGTTGCTTATATACCACCTACTCAGAGTGTTAGTAATCTACATAATGAACCAATCGCTGGTAACCCCAACTGACGTTCAACGTTTCAGATACGAGCAAGCGTGTTTGTGGCAGACCCAACTAAAACATATCATTGATGCGCATACAGCAAAACACAAAATTACCCCACACGTATTGTT
Organism: Megalonaias nervosa; assembly: GCA_016617855.1. Lineage (NCBI taxonomy): Eukaryota > Metazoa > Mollusca > Bivalvia > Unionida > Unionidae > Megalonaias > Megalonaias nervosa. Next base: position 55,390 of record JAECUM010021756.1, on the reverse strand, counting down.
GTTACTGATATAATTGTATGTTCTGCATCCGCCGTAGTCGCTGGAACAGCAACTATAATCGGAGCATTATCAGCCACATACATAATAACACCAGTAATAGGAATTGGTGTTGCAGTTATAACCGGTGTTGCTGGTATTCTTAATATCATCGCAAAAAAGATATCCACGTGCGCGGCTGATAAATTATACGAATATACAACGTTGCTATCAGCGGAAACACAAGCACACGACAAATTATCATCACTGATATTATCAGCTCCCAACGATGGAATAATATCAGATCAGGAATTCACAGAAATTATTAAGGTTTACTATGAAGCAACTGGAAACCAGCCCCTTGACTATGTCAAGGTAGAATTCCCCCCCCCCCCGACGAAGTCAGAGTCTCCGACAAAGACAGGTATTTAGATCCCTGATTTAAATAATAATGTCGCAAGATCAATCACTGATGACATCAGGGAGATTACTAAAATAAATCGTCGCTAATACAACACCACCAACAACCACGATGATATCAGCGAGCTCAGCCAAGCCTGAGTTTGACGTTAGCTTTCCAACGGCAATTCCAGCCAAGGAACTAGCTCTAGTACAATTGCGAGTATATTACAGCTGGCCAAATATTAGAGCAAAGTCATTCGGTGGGATGCAAGTAAATAATTCATCGGTATTTGCGTATAAAAATAAGTCTGATGGAACACCAAGCTGGAATGTTGTGGGCATACCTACGGGCAATTATCAAATCGAACAGATCAACAATGAGTTCCAGCGCAGAATCAAATCTATGACATGGATTTGGGTTCAAGTCTTGGGCTCGGCCAATGTGGGTATGGGAGAAAGCTTGCCAGTAGCTTCCTGTGGGTCGGTGGTTCTTTCCGGGCTTTCCCTGGTTCTTCCTCCACCATTTATACTGGCCGCCATGCATAACCTATCTTGTGCTGAAAAATGGCGTTAAACACTACAACAACATCACAGGAAAAGATTCAAGATCGCTAACACGGTTCATGAGCCAACGTTATCAGCCGCGTTAGAAATATGGACGCCAGATTATGCCGTCGATATATATCAGTCGCCGATCCGAACTGTGTTAGGATGGCCAGAGATAGCACCTGTTCATCCAGGACTACTGCGCCCTCAACGATCTGATTATGTTTCAGACAAGCAAGTGTATTGGAAAATCACTCCAGATTATTATAAGAGTGCTCAGCTGTGGAGAGCAATACGAACTAACCCCTTCAACGTGAGTGGTAGATTCATTTTTATTGGAGTTGAAATCACTCCGGACGGCGAACTTCTCTTCCTTGGAATGAGATGGGAATATCACATCGGCAATACGTTATTTGACGAAGATAATATCAAAGTATTATTTGATGAAATTAATCGCGAGCACAAACGAATGAGCAACAAACTACGCCAGCAATTCACCCACTATATAAACGAGTATCCCCTTGACAAAGTCAAAGACGTTGATTATCTGAGGGAGAAAATCATGAAGCAAATAGAGCACCTGAACCACGTTGTATCGGACCTCAAGACTGTTCATCAAAGTATTATACTGGCGATGATAAACAGCGAAGGATTTACTGTGCATTATGGCACTAGATACTCATATATGCTATTATTCCTGATCAAATATTCGATCACTGAGGCAGATCTGCCAACGTTTAAACTTCCTGGAGTTAATGTCGACGAGCTGAAGAAAAACGTCAATAACATCATCAATGAGTACTGTCCCAAAATCATTGAAGCATGGAAAGCGATATCCCTTCCTCCGAGCATTCTCAAACATAACAATGATCCAGACGGCGGTGGTCGTCTTATATCACCAGGTGTTGTCAATATCGCATCAACGATCGCAGTCAATCTGGTGTGTGATGCGATCGATGGCAGCTATCAAGTAGATCTTGAAAGATCCAGGCAGGTACAGAAGGGATATATTTTATACTCATTTACTCCTGAAGTTCCACCTGGACTTTTAATTGAGTTAGTACCTGTTAATCCGATTATCTGCGATGTCATAATCCGCTGTTGTCACGGATACATTTCAGACTTCCTGACCAGCACGGACACCCTCTTCATTTAAGAGATGAGTCTTTGACGATATGTTTGTATGTGCGTTCGTACAACGTCGAGATCGTGAGACTAGTGTGCCGCTAGTGACGTTGTCAGTAGGACAGAGTCAAGGGGTACAAAAAATACTAAATCTCCTCAGCGGCAGACGACGCCGACAGTAGTCCCTGATATAATCATGAGGGATTATTATTCGGTGTTACAATTTCACTTTCACAATTCAATTGTTTGCAATCGTATATAATTTTCTTCAACTGTCTTACACGTGCACTCAGTCTTTTTTATTCCATATTCTTGAGACAATTCTGATCTAATTTCTCAATTACCTGTGCGAGTGGAACAAATTACAGGGCGTTTGTATCAACATATACATAAGCTAGCGATTGTTTCATTGCCTGTTGGAGAAATTTAATAAACTTGTATTCGGCTGCTAGTGTGTATCTTCCTTCAGATTTTCGTTCTTGTAAAAATTCAAAATCATTTGTGACTTTTTCAGGATCAAGTTGATCAGAAAGTTGTATACCCTTACCACAGGCGGAGGTTGGGTCATATAATGTTTTAATCGCAGAAATAATATTTTCAATATTTTCGTGATTCATTATATCATAAAAATATTACTTTAATTACATGTTGTTTTAAGTAGCAAAATAGACAGTAAGAACTGAGCAATTTGCCCTTCCATGGGGTCCCTTCATGGGGTACCCTTCAATGAGGTTTATTTTTTCTGCCATTTTTATTTTCCCGTTCCATGGGTCCCTTCTCATTTTGCCAGCTTATTTTCCGTTCCATGGGGTCCCTTCATGGGGTACCCTTCAATGAGGCTTATTCTTTCTGGCTGACAGTTCTTGCTGTCCTTTTATGGGGTACCCTTCAATGAGGCTGTTTATTTCTGGTTACCTCCAATTGTGGAGGGGCTCATCACTCTTACTGTTTATTTTTACCATGAGGCGGGGGCTCCTATTTTTCTACCTCATGGTTTCAACAGATTTATACTGATAATTTTAAATATTTTGCACACCTCCCCCCAAAATCAAACCCCGGGAAGTGCTAAATCAGCACCTACAACGTTGTTTAACATGGTGGGAAGGTGTACTTATCATTCGACTGGAACCCCCAATTATTAAATACGATTTATTGCAACCGTCGACAAATTTGTCAGTCACGGGTTTGGAACGCCAGTTTCCACACGTTGAGAGTGAAAATTCGCATCACTAACCGTTCGGTCAAGGAGCCTTCTTACTATTATATGTTTCAAAAATTATTATGAAGTTACCAATACCTGGAAATCCAAAACTAGCATTTGTGGGCGTGGCCGTCATAGAATATTAACACTGCCTTGTAACACGGATACAAGCGAGGCTACTGGGTTGGTACTGTTTAATCTTTAGGCAGTGGAGTGTTAGACTGAAATATTATTTTTTGTTTGTATTTCTTTGAAAATGCTGATTTGGTTATATTACCTGCGACACGTTGTACCGAAGCCAGGAAAACATCGAAATGTTTGGCAGCTGCATATGTCGATGGAAATATTTCTTCGCCTGTTTGTGGATTTGCATTTTTAACTGGTCTTGCATGATTCTTATTATTTCCAGTATTTCCCCGTTCACAATTCTGACTCTGCATGAAGATTATTCAAAGAATTATCAAGTTTTTGGCCGTTAATATGATCAATCACAAAACCATCCCCGATTGTAACACTCATAAATAAATTTGTGGGAGAGATACCTTTTTCCCAACAGTTAATCTGAGATAACCGGCATTATTAACAGAACCGACCGGTCTTTTTAGTCGACAGTGCCTAATTACACCAGCACGCGACGCCTCATCATTCTTGATGATGAGATGCGTTACAAATTCATCGGCGTTATTTCCTTGCTCCATTTATATAGTATATATCACTTGTCTAAATTATTATTTTATTACTATAAAAAATATGTGGGATGCTGCTGGCCCGAAAATCTAGCGAGATAGTCTCCAGTGTTTTTTATAGGAGATTCAACGCCATCATTTTTTTAACCATAATACCGTTTCAAAGCCCTGTATTTTCTGCCTCCACAGTCTACACATAACTGCATCCCCCCCCCCCCGTTACACTTCAATCATGGCTTTGGTCCTAGACTCGCTTGTCGCACACTCTGCAGGTGGTTTGCACAAATCGGTTAAACAAACCTTATTACAAGGAGTTGTAGATCCATCATCAACCATTTGCAACTATTCTTTACTCGAATCATTGTATATTATAAATTGAAGTTTAATTTAAATATATATATTTGACTTAATTATATGATGGAGGAATTTACAAGATTTCCGCGATCAAGCCCTTTAAAGCTAGATCCGATCTTGACAGAATAACACCTGACTTGCCGAGGCGAGCTCTGGTTGATATTGATTTGAAGAATAAGACTTTAATCGATCGTATCCGTGAAGCCAAGAGAGAGTTTCGCAATTAGGCAAGACGATATCCACCAGATTGATGCTACAATGTATGACCAGCGAGCAAAAAAAAATCATTAATTATCTTGACTTTCTACGAACTCACGAACGAAGATACCTTTTTAGAATAAAATTTATCGTAGTGGAAGACGCCACCGACGTAACCTGGATTATCCGTGACAAACGTGACCCTGTTCGAGAATCACACAGCACTGGGGATGTTGTCACATTAAATTAAAATTCCAAACCAGGAATACTGATGGATATCGACAAACCATATTATGAGCGAGAATACCTTGTGACGGAATTTGTTTATGCAGTATATCCGCTGAATAATAAACCTATAAATCCACCAATAAATATTTAGACCAACGAAAATCGTCTGAATTGTGTTGCTGAAAGAGTTATAGAACATTTCACAAACGCGATACGTGGAAATGGTTTAACGGATCTGAGACGCAAAACAATAAATGAATAAAGAAAATGGAGCTACAATCAGAGACGTTACTGAGTTGGGAAAGAAATTCAAATTTCCAGTAAGGGTGAAGACACTAACCGGCGAGATTTTGTACTAATCAAAGTATATATCAAAGGGAGCTCCGATAGAGATCGTTGATCATAACGTTCACGCGTGGACGTCGGACGTAGCATTACTTCCACGAACTGGAACTATTAAATTTTATGACGGTGATATGTTCCATTTTATCAGAAATAACAGTAAGAGTGACCCTGTATCCGTGTTCTTGTTTCAAAGTCCCAAATGTAGAAATTATGATCAGTTTGTACGGCCTAATGGAGATATTTATCGTACAAAATCTCTTCATGGCGAAACGATGAAAACTGCGTTGAAATACACGAACGATACTGAATTCATTGGACGGTTACTCAGTAATTGCTTCACCGTTGTGTCAGTTGCTGATCACTTTACTCAGGAGGAAATTTCATGGAGGCCAACACGGTTGGAGTTTCTTGAAGATATACAACGCAGTTGTGTCGAATACGGACGGCGGATTGTGGAATACTAAATACGATTATATGGATGTTATCTCAGTTGATATGGTTGCATGTTATCCTGAAAGTTTTCTTGGAATGCTAGAGTGTTCTGAGTATTTTAAAAGATTTGGACATACAACACACGAAATGAGTCGAGGTGCGATAAATGGACCCCTGCGAGATTTTGACTTAACTGGATTCGCATGTATTGAGTCATTCGAGTTTGCATCGTAAAACCTTCATCCGGTTGTCGCTGTTTGGTTTGGTCGTCATTTTAATAACGTGGTTGGACTCCAATAGTTTTATTACGATATATGATTGATGCAAAAATATTAATGTCGTTAACCGTGAGTGAAGCAATAATATCGTATCGTCCACAAAAACAAGTCTGGCTACCAAAACGCGCCGTCGGTGACGGGGGCGACGATGTCAGAGCTGATGAAGATGTCAATTGCGATAATCGAGACTATGAAATTAAACTTGCAAAAGATCTTAACAGAAAAATAATTGGGAAATTTACACAAGGAGGATCATATGATCATAAACGGCATTGTACAAGATTAAATATCGACGATGATTAGCTTGATTTTATAATTGCTGATACAACAGAGAAATATATATTTGTAAATCGAAGTAATGTTAACCTATCGGATGGAACCAAACTAGGCACAATTGTGAGCTACATTAATGGTGACTCACCACAGTTTAGTCATTTAAGATCTTCGATGTTAGCATATGTTTCGATATACTTATTATCAATGATAAACAGATTCCATGATACTGCGGTTAGAGCTGCCACAGATTCATTTTATATCAGTAAAAAAAATACGCAGAATTGTTAAATTAATTACAGATCGGCGTTGATGCACCATGGGGCGAGTGGAGAGTGAAAAAAGAAAAGACACTCAGTTATTTTGACTCTGCTGATTATGGATCTGGGAAGATATATTACATAAATAGTAAAATGTCACAACCATCATCAGCACCATCGGTATATGATCCTGTGGCCAGATATAAAACCGTTTATCTCAACGGATTTGGCGGTTCTCGTAAAACAACATGAGCGACTGAATTATTCCTGAACCATGATTCAGGGAATCTTGACATGATTGTACTAACTCCAATTCACCGACTCGCCAGAGACATGAAAGAAAGAGGAGTTAAATCTCATACTTATCACAGTTTCTTTCGATGGAAATGAGATGCGTGGACACCTGAACGAATGGGTGAGAAATATATTCCTAAGTTCATTATCTGGGATGAGATATGCACGGTATCCGTTGACGTATTCAACAAGTTTCTTGATTGGTTATTACTCAGAATACTGCTGTTATCATGTGCGGCGATCATGGTCAACCACCATCTTTTGTCGGTGAATCGCCACATCGCTGGTTAAAAGAATTCGTAGATTATTATGAGGAAATACTTAATGATCATAGAGCTATTGATGAATCGCTGAAAGAGTTCAAAATGCTAATCAGACTGCAACCAAATAAAATTCAATGTGAGATAATGCTTGAGGTAATTCCAGAAACTGCTAGGAATGATTTTTGGAATTTGTGGAGGCCTGCTGATTTGATAGTTGCAAGTCGGAAGATAGTTCGTGATTCACTTCAGCAACAATTATTTCTGTTACATAAAGAGAAATTCTCAGATCTACCTGTACCATTGTGTTATCGCCAAGCAGATACACGTTAAAAAAAATATTAATATTGAAATTCCTGGGCCCTTGACAGGGTCAAGGATTAAACAAAAGCTAGTTCTTAATTATATTGTTGTTGTTCCTGTGGATGTTGTTGAGAGCGCGTTAACGATGGATAAATCTCCATGGACTCTAGGATATGCTATAACTGTTCATTCATCACGGGGATTAACTATTTCGGATACTAATATTTGGATTGTCGATGATCGTTTCGAATGGCCAAATTTAGTTTATCTAGCAGTATCTCGAGTCAGAAGAATGTCTCAGCTACGGAGGGTTATCATAGACTGCATAATGAATAATAATCAAACTCAGGAAATCAACGCATCGTTGTTAAACGATATAGTAAGGAAAAAATTAGCTGGTTATCAGCGATGTGAGAAAAAAATTAACGTGACTTTGATCTTGATATTGAACTTACCATGACGCTGAAACAGCAACAAAACAATCACTGTGTTTGCTGTAATACAGTAATGTTATGGCAATATTCAAATAATAATCCAAGACAATCTACCGTGGATGGAATTAATAGTAGTCTCGGCCACACACGTGAAAATGTGATGCTGACCTGTCTTGAGTGTAAAAGACGTCGAGGAGCCAGTGCCTTATTGCTAACGAATCACCCTTCACAATAGTGAAGGCGGTGGTAATTGTGTCTCTTCAGGAATTATTTGTAATTGTTCACGTACAAATCCACGTTGAGGAGCAGTTGAATCTAGTTTGTAGATTGCAGTCTACCCGTGGATCTTACCACGCTGGAAATTTTATGTGTGGTTACACTCCAGACTGGGTCAGCCGCTCTTTTTTTTTTACCCCATCCCTTAAGCTCCCCCGGCTCATATAAATGTCTGACAGTCACATTACCTAATACTGGTTGTTTTGAGAAAGAGTCATGTCGCTTAAATGGTATGTGTTTCTTCAAGATTGCATTGATGGGTTTCATAGAAATTCCACGAGTAATTTAATTATTTAACACAGCTATTACACTTTGTAGTCTTGTTCACGAGATCTCTTTTCCGCCTGAACTTTATTCAGTGATATTTCCTGCGCATACTGATATCCAAACAATCGCTCAGCAAGTGTTCTATTAAATCGTTCAAAGATTGCCTAATCGCGATGAATTGCGGTGTGACCTCGTCTGATTTTGACGTTATGTTGTTTCATCAGAGATTTCACTGCACCAGAAATTCTTTGCTAGGATCAACCTGTAGCAACTGTGGCCATTGCAGACCGCCACGGTCATAAATTCATTCAAACGCAGATGCGACTTCAATTGCTCTCTTTGTTGATAGTGGTTCTGCTTCTTTATATCTACTTGCAACGTCATTGACGTCTACCAATTTTAATTGTATTATATGGTAAAAACAAAATATCTGCCTGATGAAACTCATTGGAAGTGCCGACATCAAAATGTGCGTCCTGAATTTTTTTTAGGTGGTGGTAGATAAATTTGCCATACTGCCTGTCATGCTAACCAATCTGCAGCAACAGAACGTGCGACACCTGCCGCATCAGCATGTTTACTAAACGCTGCTCTATCCCTCTAATATCCTCTTGGGCTATAATAAATTGACTCCATATAATAGCCATCTATGATTAATTACCAGCCCCTAGCACTAGTTTACCTTTCATCGCGGGGTCCCGAGTGGCCGAGTGGTCTAAAGCGCTCTCCATTACGGATCACTGCCATCTCACCTCTGTCTGCGTGGGTTCGAGTCTCGGGCTCGGCCAATGTGGTTATGTGAGAAAGCTTGCCGGTAGCTTCTCGTGGGTCGGTGGTTCTTTCCGGGTTCTCCTAGGTTCTTCCTCCACCATTAATACTGACCGCCATGTATAGCCTATCTTGTGCTGAAAAATGGCGTTAAACCCTACAACAACAACAACAACAACCTTTCATCGCAGATCTTATCAACCAGCTGGCGAGTGATTCTCTGAGAGATTTATTTTGTACTAACTTTATCGTGTGAATCAAATTCACGTCTGCAATATGTCGTTGTTGTAGATCTGGATTTTTATACGTAACATCATGAACGAGGCACGCTTGATCAATCGCATGTATTGGATACTCTCCAGGTCTTGGTTGATCTTTCACGTCAAGTCGGATGTCAAGTTGGGTTCCAGGACCACACTAATTATATCCAGGAAGATGTTTTTCGCCAGGATACTTCGCCCATGGACTTCCTGGTAATTTTCCCAGTGAAGCAGTGATATATCCGCCTGTTGCATGAGAGATAAATTTGTATTTTTTGTACCACATTTCACACACTTGCCTTTAAGTGCACGCTTTTTATTCCTCGTTGTTATTGTTTTTAATCCACTAGTATTGGTGGATGCTCTGCATCGAACACAATATAAATTCATATACTTTCTATATATTCCTACAACATGAGTGTCATTGATTTCTCAGCGACACGAAAGCAGGAGCCAATCAAGCATCATCCAGCGCCACCAAATTCTATCAGCGCAATTATCATAGGTTCATCCGTGTCTGGTAAGACGCAATTATTACTTAACCTGATAATAAGATGGCTCAAGTGGGATAAGTTGTATTTAGTGGCACCATCTGCAGATGATCAGCGATGCTACGACGTGGTTAAAGATTTTAATAAAAATGCAAATTGTTGGACGAGAACGGCAATGATATTATTGATTTTTTCACCAACATCAACGATGCGCTGTTGGTAGATGATCTCAACGGGGGCATCAACAATCTCGTAGTATACAATGGTGTGATGCTAGACAAACAATCAAATCCAGCTCGGATATTTTCCCGAGGCAGACACAAAATCACCGATCTTATATATGTTACTCAGCGATATGCGCAAATACCTAAAGTGATCAGAGATAACTGCAATCTTCTGGTTGTCTTGAATAATGCTGATATCCACACTTTAAGAACATCCACCAGACTTGGTGTTCAGGGGACATGGATATGATTAAGTTTAAAAACTTCTCAAAAGCGCAAGCGATTCCTCATGGATTTATCACGATAAACTTACATGCTCCTCGATCGTGATATCGTATAGGTGTTGATAAAATTTTTGGTTGAGAGACTTGTCACCTAACCGCGTTGCTACAGCAGCAGGGAGGGTGACGACCAACAGTGAATGTCCCGGGTCGGTAAAAGAGGACGCATAAAAATTTGACACACAACGTCAAAATAAAAACAACAAAAATGCGCTAACCTTGCAGAGGCCTCGGTTTAGTGCAACCCGGTTAGAGGTCTCGGGTTAGAATTATTGACGTTTGTGTTTTCATTTTTGTAGGAAGTTTTATTTTCAAAAACGGACTGCTTTAAAAAGTGGTCAGTTCACCCTCCCTGCTGCTCCCTGTGTCCTGTGGCTATTTTGAATTTCGCGCTAGATATGGCTGTTACCATATACCGGTATTTGTCTCAAGTGTACACAGGTTTGTTCCGGAAAGATTTGCATGCCAAAAACATGCCCATTTTAACAACAGGTCACGTCAGACCCACATATCATCCATCAGTATCAACACAGATTGGGGATGGGGGTGGGTTGATTTATCGGATTATTCTATGGCTTCTTCAGACACATCCCTTTTCATGGGTAAATTTGAAAACGGTTGTCTTAAAAACGAGAATTTTAATCCAAATGTTTCGTTACGATTTTTGGATGACATCTTTATAATCTAGAACCATTCAGAAAAAGAACTGCACAAATGTATTTATCGCCTAAACCATTTTCATCCAACAATTGATTTTACTTATACTGCATCCAGTACGTATGTATCATTGTAGATGTAAATGTAATAAAATAATTGATAATACTATCTCTACAAATGTTCATATAAAAAAAAACTAATATCAACCAATATGTGGAATATTCTTCTTGTTGTCTCAGGTCATCCAGACACGGTATATCGTATAGCCAGGCAAAAAGATACCGACATATCATTTTTTTTTCCAAACGATTGTCAATTACAATATTCTTTGAATGAATTAAAAAGATATTTCCAAAATAGAAATTATCCTATAAATGTAACTGATTCTGCGTTAAACAAAGCCTGCAGTCTTACTCAGAACGAGGATTTAAACAGATCAAAATGTACGAAGTAGAAAAACATAATTCTTTTCATCATACAATATATTCCTTTATTACCAAATATAGACCTTACAATTAATGTTAGAGTCTCCTCAATTTATCAAATAAAAATAAAGTGAAAACACCTTACAAAAGCAAGATAACTCTTGCTTACAAAAGACCCAAGAATATGTAAGATTTTATCATAACTATATGTAATTGTATGTGTGACTATTGGTCTCTGTTATTTCACTGATTGAGTTTTCATTAGAGACTCGAGCATCTTTCTGATCCTGTTATACATGTGAGATTGTTATGATGATGCATGTCTTTAAGTCAATGACGTAATTTAGTTTTAAAATATAAAGACATCATCTGTTTCTTTCAGAATATTTTATGCCTAAGAAGCACACCGCAAATATAAATTTATCGGCGTTTGTGTTGTTTTTGTATTTCAATTATATATATATATATATATATATATATATATATATATATATATATATGGCTGGTTGCGTGTGTGAAGTGCGCGATGCACATAATATGTGCCTACCCTTCTGAAAGGCGCCAAACAAAGGTTTGGAAAGGCGCCAAACATTCATCGCACACACAAGAAAATCACCACGCGCTGTACTTGTATATATATATATATATATATATATATATATATATACATATGTGTGTGTGTGTGTGTGTGTGTGGTAATCCTGTGCACCTAAGGATTGTATAATGTTATTTGTCTTCAGAGTAAATTCCAATTATTTGCTTACTGCATTGAAAACATTTGCCTCCACTTTAAATAACCAAATCAGTTCTTATATTTTTGCTCAGGGCCGTGCAGAGGCCGAGATACCCGAGCAATTTGCTCGGGGCCCCCACACGCAGTCAAACACGGCAAATTCTGCCTGCCGAAAGCTTGCATTTTATTTTTAAAGAGAACGTTATACATGCACTACAAGTACCAAAAGTACCAAAAAAAAAAATAAAAAAAAAAAAATATAATGACAATGTGAGACATGAAAAAAATAAAAAAAAAGTGGGATGACGGGTTGAATCATCCTGCTATATAGTTTCTACCGGTAATGCGACTCAATTTACTGCGAGTTTTATATGACTTCGTCAGTTCGTCACTTTCTCAGTCGTCAGGCATATATTTTTGCATGAAAAGGATCTGTGAGCGGTGATCTGCCGATGTCTTCCAAATTGAAAATAATTCACGTGTACCGTATTTAAAAATGGAAATACGGAAATACTGCTGAGAAATGAGTGCTTTGGTTGAAGATTCAGCAGTACTGCAGTAGTACTCAGCAAGTACTGCATTTCAGTACGTTACTTTTCTAGTTGGAAGATATACCCCTGAAGTCGTCAAAGCATTGCATAGTACGTGGAAAGAATTGAAATGAAACGCACATATCCATCAGGTGCGTCAAAGCTAAAAATCAGCAAAACAAAAAATGCAGCTCTGCAAAAAGGGAGGCAAACCTTATTTGATGTTGGAATTACGACGACTCCCAAGACCTCAGATGCCCCTTACAGTAGTTCATCAACTCAGAAAGATGGCCCTGCCATCCAGTCTTTTGTTCCAGCAACTATAGAGAGTTTAGAAGTTGATACCACTGGTCATGACTTAGGAAATTCAGCAAAAAGCCAAAGTGCATGTGCATCTGTTACTGGTAACAGTGCTGACAGTGACAGTACAAGTGCACCAGCCATTTTTTAGGACAGTCAAATCACTTAAATTGGTGAGAGTGATAATACTTCTGCAAGGCCAACTGGAGCAGTTTTGTTGCAGCCATTTGACATTGGGGAATTTGAAATTGAAACATTCTTACCCACTCAGCTGGAAAATTTTGTCAAGGCTGGTTACATTTCCTTTCCACTGGAGCTGCCAAAAGATACTGGAAATCACATATTTCTAATGTCTGTTTTGAAAGGCAAAATGCCAAATGGGGAACCATTTTCGCGAGATTGGCTTGTATTTAGCCGAGCAAAGATGGCACTATTTTGTTTGCCATGTCGATTATTTTCACCTGAAAGTCAGGTTCAACGCTTGACTTCATCACTTGCAATGACGGAAGGATGGGGACCTGGAAAGAAATGGAAGAATCTTATCAATCGTATTCCTGAGCATGAGCATTCAAAAGCCCATAAACAGTGCTACATTCAGTGGCGTGAATTAGAAGTTCGAGTGAAGAATGATCGGTCAATTGAATATATTCTGGATCGCCAAATCCTCACCGAAGAAGCTACATGGAGAAAAATTCTAGAACGAATCTTGGATGTGGTTCTCTTTCTTGGTGAACGTGGATTGGCTGTTTGCGGAAAGTCCGACATTATTGGAGATCCTCATAATGGAAATTTCTTAGAATTGCTAGAACTGATTTCGCATTATGATCCAATTCTCAAGGAACATGTGATGAAAGTTAAACAGTCACAGGAAAAGGGTCAAAGACTTCAAGCGCATTATCTCTCAAATCGTTCTCAAAAGGAATTCATTGGACTTTGTGCTGCTGAAGTTCGGAGACGAATCGTAGAAGAGTGTGAATCTGCAAAGTATTTTTCAGTTATGGTCGATGCCACCCTTGATGTGAGTCATACTGAACAAACTACTTTTGTCATACGATACGTACATGAAGAACTTCGAAAATTTTCCATCGAAGAGCGGTTTTTGATCTTTGCAGATTGTGCAAAAAAGACAGGATCTGATATCGCAAGATTAGTCCTGGAGACTTTGGAAACTTTGAAAATTCGCTTTGAGGACTGCCGTGGCCATGGCTATGACAATGGGGCCAACATGTCAGGAAAGTACAAAGGTGTTCAAGCAATTTTCCTAAAGAAGAACCCACTTTCTATATTCTCACTATGTGGCTGTCATTCATTGAATTTGTGTGGACTGAATGCTGCCTCAAGCTGCACAGATGCTGAGACCTTCTTTGGAATTGTTCAAACTGTGTATACCATCTTCTCTGCTAGTCCACAACGCTGGGAAATATTACAAAAGAAGCTGAATGGTGTGTCTCTGCATGGGCAATCTGGGACGCGATGGACTGAGAGACTTGATAGCATTCGCCCCTTCTCTAATCACTTGTGTGGAATCACTGCCCCATTGGAAGAAGTTCAGAGCTTGAATCTGACTGCAAAAACACGAACTGATGTGAAAGGTGCCATAAAATATATGAACTCCTTCAAATGTGTTCTCATGGCAGGCATTTGGATGAAAGTCCTCACATTGATTGATCGCTGCAACCAGGCCATTCAGGCAAGAAAGGCAACTATTGATGTTGAGGTGAAAAATATTGAGACATTGATCAGTCACCTCAAATCTGTTCGGGATGACTGGCCAACAATTTTGAAAGAAGCCAAAACAGTAACAGTGTCTGCAAAAATCAGTTCTGAATTTCCAATCCATCGGAAAGTGAAGCGTAAACATTTTGCTGGAGAACAAGTTGAAGGCGATGAACATATCACAGATTCAACTGAAATGGAATCAGAAGAAGAGGCAACTTTTCGGAGAACTGATTTTTTTTTTTTTTTATCACATTATTGATTCAGTTATTGGTGGACTTAAAGTTCATTTCACAGCCATTCAAAAAATCTTGGCTACATTCTCTTTCTTGTGGGAGTATCAAAAACAGTCTGAAGATGAAATTAAGAGTGCCTGTTCTGATTTTTCGAAGAAATATTCATGTGACGTAGCTGAAACTGAACTGTCTGAAGAATTGCTTCATATGAAACAAATTCATGCAGCAAATTTTGGTGAGAAACCTCTTTCTCCATTTGACTTGTTGAACAAGATTTCAGAACTGAAGCTTGGTGAACTCTTCAGAAATGTAGTGATAGTGCTACGTATTTTCTCTTCAATACCAGTAACAGTTGCCTCAAGTGAGCATTCTTTCAGTAAATTGAAACTCATCAAGAATTTCTTGCGCTCAACTATGGGACAAGAACGAACTAGTGATCTTGCCATTTTGAGTATTGAGTGTGAATTAGCGCGAAAACTTGATTTCCATGATATCATTGAGGAATTTGCAAAAACAAAGTGCAAGAAAAATGACCTTGTAACAAAAGAAAGCTGGACTTCTTATAATTGGTTATTTATTTATTATTTATTATGGGGGGGGGGAGGCAAAATCTGAATGATGCTCGGGGCATCCAAATCCTCTGCACGGCCCAGCTTTTGCTACAAATTTCCATGAAAATTTAAGCAGAAACAAGCGTACCACTAGCAAATTTAGTTTTTAAGTCTAAATCTGCGCAGGTACTTTTTTAATTTAATTTATGACTACTGCACTCAAATGCGAATAAAAACTTTCCTTACTCATTCAGTAGTTATGTAGGTCATAATCTTTTCAAATTTCAAGCGTCTGTCTTCTTCATTCACAACATATCGAGTTTAAGGTCTGAGCCATCATTTACACCCAAGCAAACACAGTTTTAAAGAATTGGCACGCCATTTTTATCATAGCAGAGTTACTTATTGACCTTGACGTCGCTTTTTCTAAAAATGCGTTCGAGGGGTTACAAAGTGACAAAAAAGTACTACACTGATAGAACTGACCCTACGCCAGACGATAGATCGCTCCGCCTACCAAATCACGTGACTTAACCTCCGACAAACATGCAGTATTTGGCAAAGAAATATGTTTCAGTTTAAGTGATATGTTTATTTAATGTGATTTGTATTATTCTTAAAAATATAAAATTACAAAGTTGCATTAAATATACTGCAGTAGACAATATTTATATATGTAGTTCAAGTTGGTACATTAATAACCTAAGTGTTTTATTTCAGTAAATAATAACAGTCAATTGTAAAGCTGTTTAAGAACTTATTCATATGAAAGGAAACTTGCTCCAAAAGATGCAGATGTATTTAGCAGATAATGTTATCCTTGTTAATTTTATCTGACTTATGTTTATGCTGCCTTGGAAGTATATGAATTAAAAATTAATAACAAAATCGTAAATAATTACTGTTTAGAAGTATACTGTTGTACATAATAATTTTAAGGTCTGCTATGTTCGACAGATGGAATTTTGATCAATGATGTCTGCTGATGTAAACATGTAAATTTATACTTAATATATCGGAAGATAATTATTTGAAACCTTTATTTTGTATTCCTTTATTACTAATTACATTTTTGTATCCCCATTGCTCCTTCAACCCAATGAGAAAGTAAAGCGTCACTCTAATGTCTGAAAGATCGAGACGATAAATCATTAATTTTGGGACAAGCCAACATTAAAGTGTAAATTTTGAGACTTTAAAATAATGCAGCCTTCGGTTCAGCGCTTCCTATACAAGAATAAATAATATATATATATATATATATATATATATATATATATATATATATATATATATATATAAGAGCCCGAAAGTTGGGCGTTCTCCACCTATATTCTTGAAACGTTAATTTTTGCATATATATTTTTCAATTTCAAATTCTTTTCTTTTTCAAGCTATCAACGGGACATACTTTTATGCAAACAAACACGTTGTAATTGCCATCAATTGTGTCTTTATTCAGCTGATCGTACACGCGACAAGTCGTTATCCATCGAAGTTTCGCCTATGTTTCGGGAAAGGAATACATCTAATTCCTCCATTTAGACGATCTGGATATTGGTTGTCAGAATTACAAGACTTCTTTTCACCGTTATCAATCGAGAAATCAACAAATCATTGCACAATTTGTAAATACTTATCATAATCAATTCATTGTTGCTACAAGCAATTTGTCGGAGGAAAATGGCAGACTTAAGCAATGCCTGGAGGTGTGTCTAATTTACGCTCGCTGATTGGTTGATTGATTCAGCGTGATTGACAAGTGGTGATAGGTCAATTTCAAAGGTCTGTGAAAAATGAAAAATCTACTGTTGTTCCTGTTATTTAATAACATTTGACAAAGGAAAAAACGTAATTTTAGTTTTAAAAAAATTTCCGAAAATGTCTGAAGACGTTCGGACTTCGGGAATAGAAAATTTCATTTTTCCTGGCATCTGGGCTAAAGCAATGTTTTTAGGTTTTCAGCATCACTCAGAAATCTCCCACCCACCCCCCTCCATCCCATCCCCTGCTCTCTTTGTACATCATGTACCATTAAGCACGAGGGGGCCAACTGGCCGCCAGTGTATTAGCGTTAAACCACAAAAAACCAAATCAGATATACCCTGACGCTATTACCGATCAAACAAATACATGTGGAAATATAGTTATTACATTTATTACTTGTATAGTGTTTGAATTTCGGTTACAGTCAGATTCAACTTGCGTTCTTGTTTATGAACTGCTTGCGCTAGTTCATGAACACGGAACTAAAATTTGACCTTACAAAAATTTGAAAATTCAAGCGCCTGCGTTGACGGGGAATCAGCGCCGCATGACAGGTGGGAACCAGTTCTGACCGCATGTTGTGTTAAGAGTTTACTTGCCTTTCGTGTTTTTCCAGTCATGTCTTCCTCAAAAGTGATGAAAATGCCTGAATACAGATTGCATTATTTTAACGGCCGAGGGGCCGCAGAACCTGCCCGTATTTTGTTCGCGTTGGCAGATGTGGAGTATGAAGATGTGCGCTACGAAAGGGAGGACTGGCCTGCAAAGAAGCCGGGTAAAATTGAATGATAAATAAGGCAGGGTAAGGTTGCAAGGGGGGGGGGGAGGGTTGCGGAATATGAATATAATACTCATTGGGGGCGTGTCGCATAGCAGTGCATGCAAGATCTTCTGTCGTGACTTGGAGTTTTCTCCATGACTTGGAGTTTTCTCCAATTTAACATTGTCTGCCTCTTTTTTTTTTTTTTTTTTATTTTTGATACGTAAATGAATTTACATTAAATGCATTAGTCCAATGCGATGAAAGCCGGGAATTCCGAAATCGGAGACAGGAATAATTATCTTGAACGAAACGAAGCTAGGCCTATCTAAACTCTTTCTTCAGGGTGCAAGGGACAGTTTTTATGCACAAATCTGCTGTTGTTGTATACACTTGTCTAATATCAAAAATAATAAAAAATAAAATATATGAGTGAGGTCAAAAAGGTCCACATATTTGGTTAGGTATAATGAAGCAAACCTTAAGAATAACGTTCACTTAACCTGACAAGTCGGTGGAAATTCATAGAATAAAAAGTTGATGCATCATACCTAGTCCGAGTTTCATCTGACCCTTGCCAACCCATTTTTGATATTTGGACATCCGTGTTGGGGTGTAGGTTGCGAGATTTGTGTAGTCATGTGACTCGGAATGCAAATGGCGAGTTCCAGGTCAAATTTCATCAACGCTATAATTGCATCTCGTCTCTCAGCGGATTAAAGACAAAACGAATGCTACACTCGCTATTTCTGAGAAAGTAAATCATATTCCAGCTGATTTCATGCAATTATATCTCGATGAAAGGTTGTTAAAGTTTGCTATGTCGGCTATTAAGCGGCTGCCCTATGCCGACACCACGTGGTGTCGGCGAATTCCAACTTTTCGATTGGGAATTGACTCTGACCCTACACCCCAACATAAATGTCCAAATATCAAAAATGGAGTGGCAAGGATCAGAGGAAACTCAGACTAGGGATGCTCACAGTGCAAACACAAGCCATTTCCCTTGTGATAATTTTGAAAAACCTTGTGTACTCAATAGCTTGATGCAATTCAAAATAGTTGTCATTCAGGCAGTTTTTAAGATGTTCTACCTGTCTTGAACTAACATGTCTACTAGTGCTATAAGTGACTAACTCTGCTTCCTAACTGACTATTAGTATTTCACTTGCTACATACTCTACTGTGTAGTGATTACATGAGGTGTACATGCCTCACATCAATTTCAAGAACACAAGCTGCAAATACCAAATTCACAAATCTATCCATATCTTTAATTATTACATAATAATAGCACAAACCATCACCCCACAGCCATAAGTTAAGAAATTTGCCAGCGGCTAATTTACAAAACTTTCCCTTGCCACCGTCAACATTTTGTACAAAATTTCTTTCAAAAGTTTTGTACATCATGTCACATATTTGGACATTCTCTAGCAAATGGTATGAAGAAAACTATTTTATGCAAAAATAAGAATGTTATTACTCTTTTAAAAGGTGACCACATTGCGGCAAAAAGCATTGCATTGTGTATAATGTGTGCTAAGACTGCCTTCTTAAAAAGAATTAAAATTGTGTGCAATGGAAGATGTTTTCTGTCTTTTCTTTTGCCGTCATAGTCAAGAAAATACCAAAATTCTTTGACAATGTTGACTGGATGCTAAGAATGGATTTTACAGTTGCAAAAGGTGATTATGAGACATGCTCTTAGTTATCAATCATAGAACTTCTCTAATCTGGAAGGAAATATTTGTTGAATATTTGTCATAATCAAGAAAATACCCAGATTCCTTGACAATGTTGACTAGATGCAAAGAATGGATTTTACAATTGCAAAAGGTGAATGACTGTGAGACATGCTTTTAGTTATCGATCATAGAACTTCTCTAATCTGGAAGGAAATAATTATTGAATATTTTCTTTTTTTTAAAAAAGTCCACAGAGTAAGAAAAATGTCACCAGACATTTACATTTCTAATGTACTTTACAAGTAATTTTAGCCTGACAGACAGACAAAAAATCCTGACCTGGTATTGTTGTTCTAGTGATGTTTATATAAAGGGGGAGGGGATAACCACTGCCTATCTAATTTAAAATTTGGGCAAAATATTCCTTTGCTTCATACTGCATGACACATGTCTAAAATAGCAGTCTTTTTTTTAACTGCTTTTGATCATAAACAAATTTATACTCGGGTAGCAGATGCCAAAGCTTTTAATTTATTAGATTTTGTATGGATGAACAAAAGAAACTGTTTTGGTCCATTTGAAAGTAGAGATGATAAAGTTGATGATGTGGATAGAGATGTCTGAATTTTCAGAAATTTCTACCAGGTACCAGTCAATCCTAACGATCGGTTACCCGGGTACCCGATCAAAGGGAAATTGTATTAAATGTGAACCTGAACTTCTTTGTTGTAGGTTCACACATGCCAACTCCCAACAGAGGTATAAGCATAATTTATTACTAAGATAAGTGGCAAAAAGCATAATGGAGCATAGAAAGATCAATCTATATATTACATGCCATAATTACAGAAAACTGTATGAAACATACATATTTATTTTCTTTAATGTACATTTATTTTTGCTACTTACCTGGGTCTGCAATTTAAATTTTTGTCACAAATCAGCTAAATTTATGTGGATTAGTAGTTATATACAAGAGTATAGACACAAAAGAAATGGATACATTATTTATTAATAACACTCACTTTAACTAGTCTACATGTCTACGGTAACTTTTGTGAATAGTTGTAAAGTCTACTGTCACAAATGATGACTGTTGTATCCTCGACCTGCCATGGTTCATCCCTTAATGACAGTCTGGTGCAACATGTTTTTAAGTTTAACAAAATCCCTCTCCTCTAACATTCAGTCATATAACATCTAACAGTCAGATCGATACAGCCAGGGTTTTAAATATCTGGCGCCATCTATTTTTAATTTAGGCTGGTCCGCTAAGTATGTAGTATCAATAGAATGAATCTATGACAAGTAGTTTCACGTTCAAGAATCCCGTCTGTTTTCTGGAAACTGTTTCAAGTAAAAATTATGCAAAAATTACCATATTTACACACGTGCTCAATTTTTTATTAGATTTTATAATTTCAGTGTTATTAAATAACAAAGATTTCCCTTATATTTAAATATCTCAGTGAAAAATTTCATTCTGTATAGCTGTCCATTTCATTCGTTTTTTTCTAACATAGTATAAGAAGTGCATGGTTCAGTAACCAAGCTTTTGTGTTGGTTTTGCCGTGACAAAAATATCTGTCTTGGGTTTCCTGCTAATAAAAGAATACAGTAAACAAACATGAACAAGGCCCTGACTTGAACAGCTAATACTCACTCCAGGGCCACAGACTTGAGGCAAAAATAGCATTAGTTAAACCAGACATTTATACTGTGCTTTCTTTTATTTGAATTGTAGTATGTATTTAAATTTTATTTTGTCGAATATTTCTTAATAATTACTTACTGTTGCTGTGGACAAAAGGTTGTTGTTGTGGGGTTTAACGCCATTTTTTCAGCACACAATAGGCTATGCATGGTGGCCAGTATTAATGGTGGAGGAAGAACCCAGGAAAACCCCGGAAAGAACCACCAACCCATGAGAAGCTACTGGCAGGCTTTCTCACATACCCACATTGGCCGAATCCGAGACTCGAACCCATGCAGACAGAGGTAAGATGGCAGTGATCCGTAACGGAGAGCGCTTTAGACCACTTGGCCACTCCGGGCCCCCCGACAAAAGGTACTAACCTATTTAATGTCGTCAGGATCTCAAAACAAGCGTGTTTAAGTTGCGAGAAAAGTGGTACACAAACCATGGACAGGCACAAAGCTAGGATGATCTAGCTTTAAATATCAGGTTTGATTTGTAAATAGGTCGCGTGAGAGAGAAAAGTGTCCTTCCTTGTATTATTATATATAATACATGTATGACAAGTAAATTGTAAGCAGCCATACGAGCCCCTGTGATGATGAATAAATGCACACATGACATGAGCCTTTAACTGTAATCGTTGCTCTGTGTCTCAATCTGAACTTGGAATACTTTTTTTTGTAACAGGTACCTGGTTGTTCATTTTATTACCCGCGATATTATTAACGGGCGAGTACCTGGGTACCCGTTAGCATGTTTAGAATGTTTAGATGTGGATGAGTTCATTGAATTACAAGAGAAACTTTTGTTAAAGGCTCTTATTCTCTGTTCCAAGTCCAGTTTTTGCAGTAAAATTTGGTGTTCATGACATCTTATAAAATAACTAACAACAAAGTTTTATTTCTCTTGCTTCTATTACCCTGCAAATACAATAGAATACTTTTAATACAAATATACATAAAAATACCGTCATCAGCGCATTACTTGCACATATGAATTCATCTCCTAACACATTCATTAATTTAAGAATGACTTACTACCTCTTTTATTTATTGATCATACATACAGAGAGATAGTGAACCAAATAAATCTAAACTCAAGCATACAAATTACAGGTGTAAAGCAATCTGTGTGTAGAGCAGAATGGAGCAGACAGACACCTGGACAGGTTGGTAGGCCCAGATAAGAATAGGCAGGCTTTGACATCCTAACAGTCATTATCTTCCCTAAGAATAGGCAGGTAACCTGTTAAGTGTACTAAAATTTGACCAACATACAATATTTCCATTTGAGTATATATGAACAGGCTATCACATCCATTTCAGAGAAAAACAGAGTACATAAAAAACTGATGTATCAAACATGTAAATCTCGTATAAATCTAGGTACCTTATCATATGGGACAAAGGTCGATGTCACATTTTTTCTTTGATACAAGATCATCCAACAGTCATCTGGGAATGGAAAGGAAGTAAAATGATAATTACCATTGATCTAATTTGTTACTCAGGCATAAATATTGAAAGAGTGATCAAATATATTTTTGAAAAAAGGCATTTTTACTTGCTGCTATTTTTCTACTGCACAAATACGTGACATTGATTTTAAAATCACCAGGAAATTACATAAATATAGATATTTGCATTCTGTCTTATTCCTTAAGTGAAACTTTTCCACAGGTTACTGCCTTATAGTGATGAATATCACAAAAACAATATCACACATTGCAATTTAAAGTGATCTGACATTTCATCCCTAACAGCTTATAGCTGAATTTAAAAATAATGTAAGATGAGAAAAAAATTACACTTTACAGAAGGGAAAATGAACATTGACAGAATAATAAAATGTAGAAATTAAAACTACCTATCTCACTGCAATTTTATCACCAGTACACTTCAGAAACAATCTATTATACTGTTTATCACTAACATGCTGCTTATAATACTATATATTGTTTATACTAACAGATATTTAAGAAAAGATAATTACCTACCTATAACAAGAACAAAGCAACATGATTAGGAATCAGGGTAGCATAATTGTGAAGAGTGAACAGAACCTAAAGAAATAATCTTGGTTCAAGGTTGCCTAATTGGCTAAATGTGTTCAGGCAAGAATAACAATGATTGCAACTGGTGACTTGTTTTCATCTAGCAATGAATATTAATTATATAAAATGATAAAATATCTAATTCTACCCAATTACAACAAAACTATTACCGGTATATAAAATTCTAAAATATATGATTCTGCTACACTTTCAACTCAACTACTGCTCCCAGATGGATGGCTTTATCAATGTGGAGTTTTCACCAGTTGACTTATTCTGCATGATACATGTACCTAGTTGGTTCTAAATGAACATGGTGCCAGTTTTACATCCAGTATGGCTGCCATGACTGCCATCATGAAAATCTTGTCACTACTCCCCCAGAAAGGATGATTATTATGACCTGTGGTTTTCACAAAAAGACTTCACTTTGTCCTAGATGAAAATCAATCCAAGCTGACATCCAGAATGTGCACCACAGCAGCTAATTTGAAAATGTCATTATTGTAGAAGAATATCAGAGATGGTTTTAACATTCAGCAGTTAAAAGGAAGAAATGGTCATATTTGGAATTCCTTTAAATTCTTTTCTCCCAGTAGAGGATAAGTTCCCTTGAGGAACTCCTATTTTATATATTCATGCCCAGAGACAACACATTATGATGTCCATCCATCTGTATATTCCAGGGTCAATACAATAACTCAAATCTGTAAACCATCTATCATTACTTCTAAGCTTTGTAAATAGCTTGCATTTAGATATGGTAGAAGCCTGGCAACACTGGAATCAAGAGGGCAGAGGTCAAGGTCACTGACTGAAAGAAGAAATGCGTTTTTTTGTACAGTAAGTTTCTTCTACATCACAGATCTAGAGCAAACTTTGTGGATGGCCTGCACTTTGGGTCAAAAGGTAAAAGGTCAAGGTCACAGTAACTGAAAGAAGAAAAAATTAATTTCAGCACAGTAACATTAATTCACAACAACATAGACTGGATCTAATTTTGTGGGTGGCTTGCAGTTGGGAGAGACTTGGATCAAACTTTGTCGATGGCTTGCACATGGGAGAGGGAAGAAGGCTGTTGATTTTGGGGTCCAGATGCCAATGTCATTGTGAATGAAAGAAGAATAACGATTTCCACACAGTAACTTTGTTATACATCACAAACCTTTACTAAATTTTGTGGATGGCTTGCACTTCCAGTAGGAAATCTTCTGATTTTGGGGTTAAGAGGTTATGGTCAGTCTCCGGAAACTTAAGAATGGTAAACAGAATAATTTCAGTTTTTTTATATGTACGTTCTCTGAAGTGTGTGGATGGCTGAGAGTTTGGCTTGAAAAGAAGCATATTGATTTTGCAGCCAAAGGCCAAGAGCACTGTAACTGTAAGAAGAAAAAAAAAAGGATCTTTTGACACAGTAAATATAATTGTAGACCATGTACCTTGACTAAAGTTAGTGGAGGGTTTGCACTTAAGGTAAGAAAGAAGCCTATCAAGTTTTTAATCTAAAGGTCAGAGGTCATGGTCATTGTGTCTCCAAGGCAGTTTGATTTTTGTGCTAAAGAGCAAGTTCCTTGACTAATTTTGTGGATGACTTGGACTTGCACTTAGGCTTATAAAGAAATCTTTAGATTCTGGGTTGAAAAGGTCTTGGGTCTTATTCATGATAAGTCAGATAAGAAAATAATGGTTTCTGCACAGTAAGGTTAGTTCAAAACAACTTCACCAGAGGTTAAGGTTATTGAGACCAACTTTGCCATACTACTTCCTAAATAGAGGTCTGTTAAACAAGGGACGGGCATGTAAATGTGATATACTATTCATGTTATTCTTTTATTTTGTCTGCAGAAATGCCACTTCAAGCCTTGCCAGTTCTTGAGATTGATGGGAAGATGATGACCCAGTCACAGGCCATTATTCGCTACCTAGCAAGGGAGTATGGTAAATAAATAAATAAATAAATATATAAATAATAATAATAGTAGCATTCATCATGGCAGAGACGATGGTGGTGGTGATTTAATTACAGCAACAGCAGCATCAATAACAGTTATAGTAGCGGTATAGATTTGTTGATCTTTAAGATTATAGTGTTTATCAACTGATCACTACACAAGTTTTGTACAAAATTATCCTAAAACCACCACCACCAACATTATTACTATCACTGATACTACTTGGATTTTCAATAACGAAAATGATGATCGTACTGATTGATTGTAAATTGTGCTGCACAGTATCTTCCATTCCAGTATGTTGACAGTAAATTTAAAAATTTAAATTGTAACTTTAGTAACACATTTTCTACCTTTGCTTCTTAAAAGTTTTTACTGAACTGGGGAGAAATTAGAAGATTTGACATTGTATTGTTTGGTCCAGTAAATTGTCAGCAACAGCAATAACATCCCATTTTCATATATAAATGAACAAATACAACATTCAGCAAAGGAGATTCCACAAATATATTCAGTACAGATTGTGAATAATTTAAAGTTCCATGTAAAGTCTAACATCTTTTACTAACTAATGATGGATAGCACAGGGTAATTTAAATTTCCATTTTGGGAAAAATCAGGAGTCAGATTAATTACTGCTTCATAATACATAGTTCAGAGTTTAGGGTCTACATAGTGGGATTGCGCATGGTTAGGACTGAAAGATCATGAAACACAATCTTCCAGTTTTGGAAGATTGGACAAGATTGGCATTGGGAGATAGCTTGATTTGCATATTGCTGCACGATCTTCAGATTGTGAAAACATGTGATAACACTTCCCCACTACACATTTTCTGGCAAGCAAGGACAATCTGGGTGTTTAAGAAAAGTGGTTAGAAAGTTAACATAATTACCATTGATTTTGAAGTAACTTAGCGTAATGGGTACAGTAAAATAATATTAGTACATGTTTTTGAATTAAACTTCACGTACATCTTACAGGTTTCAATGGTATTGACAACATGGAAACCTTCAGAATTGATGAAATACATGAAGCAATTGTTGAGCTACATCGTGAGCTGTACAAGTTACACTTGGAAAAGGATGAGGCTAAAAAGGTATACATGGCTGACATTCAAAATACTGCATTTGATATTTTGTCCACACGCATATAATTTACATGTTTGTATAGCATGAAAATATTCTATGGTCTTGTTTAACCCCGGCATCAGTAGGGTAATTTCTAAGGTTGTACTAGCTGGGCTAGTAAACACGAATCTCAGTAAATAATATGGAAAGCTAATACAATGAACTGGTGACAAGACTAATTCTGGTTATGACAAAATGGCAGACAAAGTGGAAAGAACAATCTTCTTGATTTTCTGTTATAGCGACAAACTCCCATTTTTTGATATACCATCTTTCCACTGGCCCTAGTTTCTTCTTTTTCCAAAATAGCCCTATTGTCCCTTTTCTAAAATTTTATGTCAACATGAAAAAAAATGCAAACCACATAATGAGAGGATTTTGATTTGCCTCTTGCCATTTTTCCTCTTAGTAGATTTTAGCAAAAGGAAAGATTTGCTCTCCAGTTTCACTGAGATTTCTGTCTTCAAATCCCATCTGACTACAGTGTCATGTGATGTGATGCACAGAGTTTGGGAGGACAGTGAGCTGAAGCTATTAAGAATTGTATTTCCCAAAGAAGGTAAGGGAGGAGGATATCGCTGTAATGTGCATGCTACAAGTGCAGTGTTGTCATTAAAATTGTAATGCTTTGAAATCGGCTGCATAGTTCATGCAGGATGTGCATTGTATCAACCTGGAATATTGATTTTTTATTACCAATATTTACTGTTGCTAATTTTCATAGCATTACAACTATTTCTACGTGTACAGAAGGATGTGTTCTACACGTACAGAAGGATGTGTATAGAAAAAGGTGACTTTTATGATCTTTCTACATTTATTATAATAAAGCAAATCAGATTCATTTTATTTAACTTTTTGGGTTGAGAAATAATGATACATCCAGAAGATTAAGTTTTATAGTTTATAAATCTTTAAACCAAAGAGAACAGTTTGTAAAGATGGTAAGAGGCACATTAAAAGTGATTTGTGTTCAGGTGTCTGAAAATGCCACAAGCTATCAATGGATATAAACATAAATCATAGTGTCAGACAGTCTCGTCTTCAGAATATGCTGGTTGTTTTGTTTGTTGTTCATGATGTGTTCAGACAAGGGCTTGGTATTTTTGGAAAATAGGCAGAGCAGTTAGCTTTAGATCTATTTCTGTGGTTTATGTCTCACATTAGTCAGGGAAGATTTTATGAATTCTTTGAGATACGGCTTGGAGGATGAAATGTTCATCAGGCATATTCACAGCAGATGGCTCACTCTGCTACCAATTTTCTGATGAAAATTGAAGTTGGATGCTGTGTATCATTACTTTCTGAAAGATTTAGCAGCAATAGCATGGGAAGACAACTCTGACAACCTTCTGATTCATAGGGTCACTGTTTGAGAGACTTTTGGCTTTATTGTAATAAAAGCAAGAACCTGTGATTTATTTGTTATATGAGGAGGCATACAATATGCTGAAGAAATTCATTCATAAGTTCATCAGGATTGCTGTGCTTGGTAATTTGAGTGGGTAAAGGTTTCTCAGTGTGGATATCCTGAAGCTAGAAAACAGTTTGGATCAGAAAGAGGTTGATGTAGAATGTCACAGCATTCATTTGCTAAAAACTGGTATCTTCATATCAGAAATATTAGTATTGGAAATTAAGACATTCCTACAGGTTTTAATATACCTTGGTATATATATATGCCTCATGACTAGTCCATTGTTCTAAATGCACAGTGCTTACATCAGAAAGTGGCTTCTAGATAGGGGTCTCAAACGCGGCCCATGGGCCACATGTGGCCTGCCAAGCCATATCCTGTGACCTACAAAATGATTGGCACCACAAGATGTCATGAGAGATAAAGGTGGTGAGGCCCTTGGGCCATCAAAAATACTCTTATGTGGCCCTCAGGGTGATTTGAGTTTGAGAAACCTGATCTAGATGCATAAAGAGGCTTGTAGAAAGCTTGGCAAATAACAGCAAATATGATATGCCTCTTGTAATAGATAAGGAAAAAGGTCCAGAAGAATGGATATAGAGGATAATGGAAAGCTTAAGAGGGTTGACCATTATTAAAACAAAGTGTTCAGGTCAGAAGTTTGACAGGAATGCTAATCAGAGTATTCTGATCTTGTCAAATCAGCTTTCTGTTTGGTTAATAGAAATGCAAATTTTGAAAGAAGATTGTCAACAAGAAGAAAGCCATTTTCAATAAACAAACACTCATTGTACAAAAGTTTATAAATGGACTAATAACAGAGATACCATCATGATGTACAAGGGAACATTACACTACACAGTAGAAAGTTGGAAAACCCATTACTGACCAATATTTTCATCAGACATGCCAAGTTGTGTACATCCCACAATATAGTATACTGTTGGTTACCCAGCCATATTGGTATTAAAGGTAATGGAAAAGCAGATCGTGCTGCTAAAATAGCCCTATCCCTTGAACCATTTGATTTTAATTACCGTACACTGATTTTATGCCTAGTGTCAAAAAGTCTTTACATCTTAAGTGGCAGGCATCATGGTATGGTGCAGTAAATAACAAACTCCATGTGATCAAACCAACCCTAGGAGACTGGGGTCGTTTCTACAAGACCAACCATAGGGATAATGTAGTCATTGCGAGAATTAGAATTGGTCATACTTATATAACCCACTCATATATACTAAAAGGCAAAGACCCACTTGAGTGCATTTCCTGCAGTGAACCATTCACTGTTAAGTAGGGGTGAAATGATACCTGTGCTGCATATCGATACAATTCACGAAACATAACGTGCGATACAATACATATTGATACACATATGAACTTGATGACTTTTCTGTCTGTGGAAGGTAGATGGTGCCCCTCTATGTATGTTGACATACTGATTGTATTTCCAGTATGCGGATTATAGATAGAGACATAGTTATCATTTATTTATATTAAATTGTCATTGATGACAAGGAAGCAAGAATAATTTCAAAACAGACTGCGTGTTGGGTGTCAGTGAGTTTTATTCAACATTTTATGCTACTTAATGATGGCTCCACTTAACTCATTTTAGCCATCAGGCCCATTGTTTTGCATGGCATGAATGCTTTGAAAACATCTTATTACCAATTTCACGTCTCACTTAAACTTGGAGGACATTATAATGCTATCTTCAAAACAGAAGAAATAAAGCAATTTTCTCATGCAAAGAAAATCTCGTCTAGAACAAAACCAGGCATGGGAATGAGGATGAATACAAACAAAATCTATCACATCGCACTTCTTGTAGATGTACAAGACTGCTGCAGTCAGATGTACTTGTATTTGTTAGTGTAGAAGAAAAACTGGTGACAACACCCAATTCTATTTTATAATTTTTTTGATTTTACACAAGGTGATAAAATTGAGCAGTTTGAAATCTGACCCCTTGCTAATTCTGTGCAAATTTTATTTATTCCATCAGCGCCTTTATTCACTGGTTAAACATCTCTGCATTAAAAGAGAAATTCCAAATTTGTGCCCCCATGTACAGTTTAAGGAGAGTTGCTGCAAGGATTTTATCTGAAGGAGGACTTCACCCTTTGTCACCAAAAGAAGGGGAGAGTAAAAAAGAGGGAGAAGGAGTTGGAACCTGTCATAGTTCAATATTTACCTAACACTTCAATATCTGTCTTTCTTCCTGCTCCACACTTTTAGAGCTATATTGAAATCAAAGTCTTTAAAAGATGTCACCCCTAGTTAGTTGTATAAGTATTAATCTGTTAATTATTTCTGAGCATACTCTGTTCCTTATCTGTGTATGAATATTTTTCTGCACTTTCTTCTGAAGGAGCATGTGCATAGCTAGCTTTGGCAGCTTGAATTTGTTGGGAAACTGACCTATATGGCTGTTATTTACAATTTTCCAGAACTCACAGATATTATCTTTTGGATACATCTGCTTCAGGGTTTGCAAGTGGCCGAGTGGTCTAAAGCGTTCACCATTACGGATCACTGCCATCTCACCTCTGTCTGCGTGGGTTTGAGTCTTGGGCTCGGTCAATGTGGGTATGTGAGAAAGCCTGCCAGTAGATTCTCGTGGGATGGTGGTTTTTTCCCAGGGTTTTTCTGGGTTCTTCCTCCACCATTAATACTGGCCACCACGTATAGCCTATCTTGTGCTGAAAAATGGCATTAAACCCTACAACAATAACAACCAAAATAGGATTTTTCACTAACATAAATTTACTTTCTTGAATCAGTAGTTTATTGACTACCATGCCAGATTTCTTATCTGTTCCATAATGCTGTATGAGGGCTTTTAGTGTATCAGTGCTATAATGCTGTATGAGGGCTTTTAGTGTATCAGTGCCATAATGCTGTATGAGGGCTTTTAGTGTATCAGTGCCAGAATGCTGTATGAGGGCATTTAGTGTATCAGTGCCAGAATGCTGTATGAGGGCTTTTAGTGTATCAGTGCCAGAATGCTGTATGAGGGCTTTTAGTGTATCAGTGCCAGAATGCTGTATGAGGGCTTTTAGTGTATCAGTGCCATAACGCTGTATGAGGGCTTTTAGTGTATCAGTGCCATAATGCTGTATGAGGGCTTTTAGTGTATCAGTGCCATAATGCTGTATGAGGGCTTTTAGTGTATCATAATGCTGTATGAGGGCTTTTAGTGTATCAGTGCCTTAATGCTGTATGAGGGCTTTTAGTGTATCAGTGCCATAATCTGCTTGTGCTGACAGTCATTCAGATAACTAACTTTATTTCTAATTTCGTTTTTTTTAATCCTATTTATTCAGTTTATCTTAACCCTGATATGGATATATGGTTTTGCAGCATACGATCCACGAGCTAAATTGATTGATAACAAATGAAAATTGCAAAAATTGTCTATTTTAATTAGGCTTAGTATTCTGCCCTTTCTACATTTAATTTTGACATACTGCTGAAAGCGAGATTGACTGCCATGCCATCAATTTTTGTCCATCTAACTTGTACCTCTGACTCATATTTAACACCATTTTTGGGCTCAAAATCACTCACTGGTACCTCCATTAACAATTTCACAGTTCCAGTAATCCAATATACTTCATAACTTTTAAAATTATTGTCATCATCACTATCACCAGCCAGTATTTTCTGAAGAAAAACGTAATGAACCATGCCAGAAATCTGACATTTTGGGTTTTCTAGATAGCCCGTATTTTAAACACATGTTTGTAAAACTTCCTTCAAGGAAAGTTCAAATTATGCCATAATGCTTATTCAAGGGCCATTTATGTCATGCTTGAAGAACCCAGATGTGTAAACAGTTGCCTACGTGAAAAATAGATGTCGCAACGAGAACTGTTAAATAAAAATTGTATAGTTCACGGAACACATTTTCATATGTGGGGGACGTTCAACTAATTTGTGGGAGTTCTCATATCACTGTTCTCCAGGTGTGCAAATTTGTAAACATTTTGCATGATTCATCTCTGTTTAAGTACTTTACATATCAGTGACTTTTGCACGAAGTTTCTCTGTTGCTGTGCTAATACTTCTGTTTGTTGTGCAGGGAATAAGCTACACAGATTCCTGATTAGTAGTTATTCTTTAGCCTGGACCAGAACAAGCAATAACCACCAATAAGATTTCAGTGTAACATATTTCACCATGTAACACACTAGTAGTGTAGCTTTCAAATCGACAAGTAGAGGAGGTAAAACTAAATGTAGAAACTTAGCGTAAAAGTGGTTATTAGATGATGAGTAAAGTACTTAATTATACATCTGGAACACATTTGGAATCCATCCAATATGCTGAACATGCTGCTGGGTTAAGATAATTAGCAGGGGGGGAGTTAATGAACCATGTCACTTTGTTTTAATTTGCTAACGGCAAGCGAGTATTCTCAATTTACTAATAAAAATGAGTGCCTAGGACTGCAGATGCTGTTTCAGATGAATTCTATATTTAAAGAATAACAAGTCACACTAATAATAATTATTCATGACTGCTAAAGACTTACATAAGCTGGATAGTGAATTCATTGATTAGACATTGGTTAGTTCCATTTAACTGCTTGCTGTAAACATGCAACTGTTTAATCTATTTAATTGATTAGACATTGGTTAGTTCCATTTAACTGCTTGCTGTAAACATGCAACTGTTTAATCCATTTAATTGATTAGACATTGGTTAGTTCCATTTAACTGCTTGCTGTAAACATGCAACTGTTTAATCTTTTTAATTGATTAGACATTGGTTAGTTCCATTTAACTGCTTGCTGTAAACATGCAACTGTTTAATCTGTTTAATTGATTAGACATTGGTTAGTTCCATTTAACTGCCTGCTGTAAACATGCAACTGTTTAATCTGTTTAATTGATTAGACATTGGTTAGTTCCATGTAACTGCCTGCTGTAAACATGCAACTGTTTAATCTGTTTAATTGATTAGATATTGGCTAGTTCCATTTAACTGCCTGCTGTAAACATGCAACTGTTTAATCTATTTAGTTGATTAGACATTGGTTAGTTCCATTTAACTGCCTGCTGTAAACATGTAACTGTTTAATCTATTTAATTGATTAGATATTGGTTAGTTCCATTTAACTGCTTGCTGTAAACATGCAACTGTTTAATCTATTTAATTGAATAGACATTGGTTAGTTTCATTTAACTGCTTGCTGTAAACATGCAACTGTTTAATCTATTTAGTTGATTAGACATTGGTTAGTTCCATTTAACTGCTTGCTGTAAACATGCAACTGTTTAATCTATTTAGTTGATTAGACCCTGGTTAGTTCCATTTAACTGCTTGCTGTAAACATGCAACTGTTTCATCTATTTAATTGATTAGATATTGGTTAGTTCCATTTAACTGCCTGCTGTAAACATGCAACTGTTTCATCTATTTAGTTGATTAGACATTGGTTAGTTTCATTTAACTGCCTGCTGTAAACATGCAACTGTTTCATCTATTTAATTGATGGTGAACAACAATGATTGCCACATCTGCAAGCTTATTTTATTCACTGGTCACTTCATGTAATAAAGAACACAAGACGTCACCAATGAAGCCATTTGCTTATGTTGTTTTTACATGCATCATAGCAAGTAGCAGTGATTATTTGACCAGACGATGACATAGCCTACTATAATTTGCACGAAATACCAATACCAGGCGATGACATAGCCTACTATAATTTGCATAAAATACCAATGTGAGACAGTCTTTTTTAAAAAAAGAAACATAAGTAAATTAATTTTATATAATTCATCTATACTTATTTTATCCAGAAGTTAGATTCGACCCCGTCCCCCCCCCCCCATTTTAGGAATATTCTTTTCACAAATATGTACTTACTGTTAAAAGTTTTGAGATGGTGTCTTTATTCTTGAACCATTGTCGGTGTCAGCTCTTCATTTATGTCTGACAGTTGTTGTCATACAAGTCTGCAATAACTGAATCATAAAGCTGTCATGCCATAAAGGTAATCGTTCTTACTTGTTAATTACTGAGCAATATTGATACCAAGTCTTACAGAGATATTTAATCATTATTATACATCGCCAGTTTATTCTTTATTCAACATGGAAATATTGCATATTGTTTTAAATTCTACAAAGTGCACGATTATTTCCCTGATTTTACAAGTTTTATATGAAAAATACTCTAACATGTCATAGTATTGCCAAATTCATATTGCTTTGCAGGCTTTTTGGTTTCTTCATCATTGGCCATATAATGTGGCATGAGCGCAGTAGAAACTACATTGTTAATAATTTTAACCAATTGGTGTACCTAGATTACCGTAATTGCAGATAAGTAAAAATGTTAATCACATGCCACTTGAACAAGGAAAGAAATTCTTGTTTTTTGTTTTTTCCTTGTTACTAAATTGACACCCATAGTGGTGACTGATTACAGAAGAGCAACCTCAACTTTACAACATGTTTAAGGGTTAATTAAAAACTAAATGAGAATATTTTGGACTCTATTTTTGCTGGTTTTAAAAATTAAAAGAAAACTGCTTGTTTTAGTTTCAATCAATTACAATTTTTAGTTTCTGCCATATTTTTTGAAGTCATGTGGCCACAATGCATTATGTAATGACAGAGAAGGGCACTCAAAACACAATCAAAAGTGTGATGAACCAAACTACCAGCAGCTAGTGAGAGATGGAAGCATCAATAGCAACTCTAGTGGTGGGCCATTCTTCACTTGTCTGAAAAGTGTCCACTTTTTTTTTAAATTAAAAGTTGTATCGTGAAAATAGAGTTTAATAAGATATCAAGCATAATTTTCTTATGCAGAAAGAAGTTCAGCAATCTCTTGTTGACACAATCATCCCCAAGTTCATGAATTTCTTTGAGAGGAGAATAACTGAAAATCACCGCAGTGGTGGATACTTTGTAGGCGATGGGGTAAGTACATTTAGTTTCAAACCCCAGCACTGCTTTAGAGTTAATGATATTTGGTTAAATATTTTTTAAAAAGTAAATCATGAAAGCATTATTATGTTTGAATATCTTGTTAACCTGAAATGAGCCGCACCATGGAATTTTCTCTTCCTGCCATGCTCTTTTACCTTCTGTATGCACTTTCTCTTCCTTTTCAAATCAGCATGTTCACCCAGAAAACCTGTCTGATTAAAAGTCTTAACTTCATATCAGAAGGTAGGAAAATATATTGCGTACCACTCATGGAAATTTTGTTTCAATTAATATATTACTGTAAGAATGAAAATATCACGTGGAGAAATTTAAGGGGCTAGGTGATGTTTTTGTTAATATGGTTGATTTTTTTGTTTTATTGTACGTATTCTGAGGTATGCAACATCAGATTGAATGCATATATGTACGCAAGTGTAGGATTTAAGTTTATTGGTACATCAGCAAACTCCAGGCTGAGGAGTACCAAGCAAAAGCTAGATAACAAGACACAAAAGCTAATGAACCAAAGTAAAGTTAAAATGTAAAGATGTAAATAAAAACCTCAGAAGCACTCAAAACAAAAAGGCTAAATAGGGGTACAAGCCTTAAAATATGTGGTAAAAATTTGTTTTAAAAAACATACTCTTTAAAAAATTCAAAACCATTTCAGTTATATCATCATCACATAGTGGAAACCACAGCAAATGAGTTGACACCATTAATTATTGCTTATGACATAGAGGACAGAATGGGCCTATTCTTTGTTCTGAGTCCACAGAAGGGTGGGGTGGGATCATTGATGCATCTAGGATCCCAAGGGCTTGGGACATGGTGTCCCCCACCCTCTTAAGTCTGGGCTAGACAAACATTTAAAGGGACATGGGAAAGTTGTAGTACATAATATGCTAGTAATGCAAAAATACAATATAATCTTTTTTGCTGCTTCAGTTTTGCCTTGTGACTTTTGTTGTCAGTACTGTACTATAATAATTATCTTGTACACGTACATTATTGCCATAAATTTTAACCTGAAAAGAGCTACACCATGGAAGCAAACTGAAAATTATACTTTTTCTTCCATCTTTCAAAATAAATAATTGTGCCAGTCTTCATTGAATTCCGTCCATTGATTCTCTGGCTATTTTGTTCACATTGACAAAAAACAGTATTGATTCCAGAATCCATAGTTGATGTTTGGGGTTTAGTAATAACTGTTGCTGGATTTTAGTTATAGCCATTTGGTGTAGATGATCTTCATGGCTTTGATATGCTCCATTAAAAAATTATATTGATCTCAGCTACTCAGTGTAGTTTAAAAGTTTGGCAATATGTGCCAGAACATGGGGACCAACAAAAGTTTAATATTGCTCTTTTGATGTAATAGTTTAGATTTGCCTAGATCAAGTAGTGACATCCAGTGTCTCCCCAGCAACCATGTTATTTCTTTTTAGTGGGCTTGCTCATTATGTGCCTCCATGATAGTGGTAGAGTCATGTAGTATTACCTTTATCCATTGGCTTTTATGTCTGTTAAAATCTTGCATTTTCAGACAATGTGATGGGGTCATGTAGCTTTACATTTATCCATTGGTTTGTAAGTGTGTCCATCTTGTGCGTTTTTCCTTTCAATTTCCACTAGTTTTGTATGTCTGTACATCTTGTGCATTTTTCATTTCAGTGTGATGCATCATCTTTGTACTGTGAACACATATGGTATTTAAAATAAAACTATTGTGATATTTTAAACAAATGATCCTTAAAGATGCAAATATTTTTATGTATGTGCATGATTGCGTACAAACATAATACCAATACAAGTACAGTGGGACCCCGCTATAACACGTTAGTTGGGAGCCATAGAACCCGACCGTGTTATGAACTGAACCGTGTTATAAGCAACCATGTACAGTACCAACAAATTTGCAGGGTTAGCGGGGTGGGTGGGGGTGGTAATGAAAATGGGTGCAGAAATGTGTGTGCTTCATTGGCATAATTACCATTTTAAATCAATGTATATTAAATGAGAAAACACCTGCAGTGATAACAGAGATTGCATATATAATATATTTCTTTATTTGTAGAACCACGCATTGGTACATACGCGTGTGTAGTTTATATATACATATCTAATCTATAGCATAAATAGAGTATCAACACCGTGTACTCACCCATGAATCAAATCACATACATTGAATCCACAATACAAGTATTTCCATCGAAAATATCCACACACAGATTTTAAATATTCACTAATTTTGTCACAGATCATTATGTGACTGAATTCAATGGAAAAATAAATAGGAAATATTACGTACCGAATGATGGAACAGTACGTCCGAAGGTTAAAAAACGGTGTCTGTATAAATTTCATACTGCTAAATTTTCTCATCCGTGAATTGTAATTCTTTATTATTGTTTGAAAAACTCTGTGATTTTCAGCTGCTGTCACGTTTGCTCTTCGCAAAGTCAACCATATTTCTTAACTGAAGAATTCGAACATAGTCAAGATCGATAGTCTCCATCCATCTCAAAGCACACTCTAAATTTTTGACTGCTTCTGTTGCTGATGGTGGATTATCCTCAGGTGTCATCAGAAGCATCACCATTGTCATCATCACCATTGGTGTTATTGAACATAATATTTTGAACAATTTCTGCATCCGAAACGTGATCTGCAACTGGGCAGTCATTATCAAAATTGAGCCAGTCATTAACACGGTCACGTGACTGCATCTTTTCTTTAAGAGTAAAAGCTTTACGTTTCCGTTTCCCGTTCAAAATGTCCACTAACTAACACTTTTACACCTATTAGATTAAAAGACTACAGCAAGAATAATTGTCAGTCAACAATGGGGGTATATTTGTAGGAAGTGGACAACATTATTCACTGGTCAACTGATTGCATAAAACAACACTGCCAAGCCACACGCACATGTTGGCGGCTTTCGTTTCTTTGATGTTTTATAAATCGTTGCCCCATAATTTGAACAAGTTTAGCTCGGCAATTGACTTTGATGCTGAGCAATGTACTTAAATTAATTGATCTATTAATTCAGGTGAGAATCTTTATCAGCCGCCGCATTGTTTGTTGCTTAGTTGTGTAGTCAGTTTAGAGAACATATGTCGGATATTGTTTGAGCAATGACTGTATACGGAATGCATTGAAGACAAACACAAAGTAGACTTGATGGCTTCATTGCTCATGGATCAGTAAAAATAAGATTAACACTTATGAGCTGTCATTTTTCAACAATAAACAAAGATCAAAGTTCTCAAAAGGCCCAGCCATTGGTTCAGAAACTCGTATTTCCGATGTTTATTTTGGCACAAAACTGTAAGAAATTTGTTATATTAAAAAATTTTAGGAGCCACACCACAATTGTTTTATATTCGAATCCATATGCAATTACCTCCCCTAAGAAGAAATGTTTTCCGTGTACGAGAATAATACATGTATATGATATTTCAGGAACCACGCCACAATCATCTTATATTCGAATTTATATGCAATCTCTTCTCCAAAATGATAATAAAACTTTTTACATATTTTATTTTTCGTACTTATAAGAATTTTTTTTTTTTTTAACAAGATAATAAGGTAAATGAAATTTTGGGAGCCATGCCACGACCGTGTTATATCCAAATTCGTGTTATAACAGAGCGTGCTATAGCGGGGTCCCACTGTATGTATGTCTACACACATTTCCATTATATTTTGCAGATAACGTTGGCAGATGTGTTGGTGTATAATGTTATATTTAACATTGAACAGTCCCAAAAGATTTCTCTTGACAAATGGCCAAAGACAGTGGCTCTCTGCAAGAAAGTGGCGTCTCATCCTAAAATTGCTGCTTGGCTGAAAAAAAGACCACAGACTGAATTCTAAGAAAGATAAACCTGAAAGTATCTATGCAAGAAAGGATTCAAAGAGCTTTTATATCAACAGGTCATTGGTTGAATTGGTCCACGAAACTGTGACTGGAAAGAAGTCCTTGTAACTGTTATTATGGGACTGTACCTCATTTTTTTGTGAAGGCAGCACAGATTTGTACTAAACTCTTGCACCTCATTTCAAATTTGTAATCCATTAAAGGTCTGTCCTCTAAGCCATGTTAGCTTATGTTTTTACAAATTGTTCACTTGATGACTAAACAGGTAAGTTACTAATTGAAAATCCTTTCATCAAAATTGTGTTGTACAGTTGTTGTAGTTGTTGTTGTAAGGTTTATGCCATTTTTCAGAAACTTAAGACCTTTCCACTCAAATTTACATTTCAAAGCATTCTCTAATTTAGGGTTACTTTATCCAATAATATGCCCCATGTGAGAGTACAAGTATATTAAAAATGCATATTTTTACAAAGGTGGCCGGTTTTAAAAGTGTGAATTTTAAACAAAACGTTATTGTAAGTTCAGTGTATATATTTTATAACATCCATGTTAGTTAGGATGTTTTAACTTGGATACAACATCAGTCTCTCTCTCTCTCTCTCCCCCCAAATGTGACTTTGAAGGAAGGTGAAAATCGGCTGTTGATAACACATTCCCATATGCTTATTCATTAGATAAAAAAAGTTGGTTTGCTGACTGTCTTGCAAACATTTTCGATACATTCCTCTTTCCACAAATTTCTTAATTGGTCTATTCAACCGAATAAAAAAAGCATCTTGTGAGGAAAATAATACGTTGAAGAGTTAAACATTCATGGTTGGGAATCAGCTTTCCTTGTTTAAATCTTTGACAGTGTTCTGTTTTTGGGGAGAAAAATCCCCATGTCACATGATAGCTATATCTCTTGTAACTCATTTTACTATGTGATTTTGGGGGATTAAAAAAGAACCTGTTCTGGCGAATAAACATGCTAGTCATAAAACTTTCTTCATCTGTCATTTAATTCAAACAAAAACGAGCATTACGAGGAAAATACCTTGCGAACTTGACGGGAATGTGACCTCACTTCTAGGAACCAACTTTTCTTTTTCACATTGAAGACTAATTTTCCAAACTATTCTTTTTAAAACAAAATTCAATGGGTTCACAGCAATTACTTTTCCATGTGCTTTTCCAGGATAAAGAAACTTAGTAACTAGCTTGCCAGGGCTTCCTATGGGGGTATTACATTTTCTTGTCAGCTTTTTTTTATAGCTCAGCTGGACACAGACCTTAGAGGATGGTCTGATATTCATTGGAAGTCAATTGCTGTGTACAGTTTTCTATTAACGCCATTCTTAAGCAACTTGGAGGATTGCCATGAAACTTTACACACACATTCATCCCCTGGTCTAGTTGGTTCGAAGTGAAAATAGCACTGCTCAGGCATTCAGTATAGCTGTCAAAGTGGCTATCTTGAAAATCTTGTCAAGACTTCTAAATGCTAGATCATATCTACATGGTGATTACAATTAAAGAATTCTAATGATGTAAAGTTGGTCCTAAATGAAAATGGTGCTGATGTGAGAACTAATATGGCTACCATGTCAGCCATCTTGAAAGCCTTTTTGCTGCTCATCCTTATTGGATGGCCATATCAACAAGGGTTTTTCAATAAAGAACCGTGATTTCTAATTGGTTCTCAATAAAAACGGTTCCCATCTGACGTACAATATGGTCGCCACAGTGACTATCTTGAAAATCTTGTCAGAAAAATGTAAGTTTTGTTCTAGTCGAGGCAACGACGATAGTAGTGAATGGGGCCACTTTAGCATCAATGGAAATCCCCGTCAAAAAGGTCGTAGGCCACTTTGGCATCAATGGGAATTTAACATGGAGTGAATGGGGAATTGAACATAGTGACATGGGATTAGGCCACGTTAGCGTCATTGGGACCATAACGTTAAAAATGGGTATATCAGAATTGGCGTCAGTGGGAATTTAACATGGGAATGTCACCTGGAGGTCAATGGGAGTTGAACATGGGTAACATTATGGGGTTTATAGGGTCAAAACTATTTATAGGGTGAAATGTACTTGTAGGGAAAAAGGGTTGATAGGGACAAACAGAGACATACAGAAACAAACAAATACACATCCAAACACAGAAAAGAGGACAGAGATGTTCCAAAGAAAGACTCAGATACAGGATAGTGACTCCAATAAGAAAAGTCTATTGTATGGGTACATAACATTTATTCAATTATATACATGGGCTGTCTGACCCGTGCTCTGGTCTAAGCACTATCCATTTAATACATACAAATTTGGACATGGAACAAACCTATTTACAAGTTATTTAGTTCTTGGTTCTAGTAAACTACTTTTAAAATTAAAGTTCATGCATTCAAAAAAAAAAAAACACTTCATATACAACTTATTTACATTTCATAAAAGAATGCCATTTTCTTTCACTCTACATTAAATGATCAGTTTTAAGAAAAGCTAAAACAAAGTAACAAACAATCAAATAGGACAAAGTTCATGTTTCTCTTTTTATCAGTCACACACATTGTTTAAAATCTGGTCAGCTACCACTTGTGTGGCCAGCGTAGATGTTTCCCATCACGTACTCTCTTTCATTTGTAAATCTGCTGTTATGTCCATTGTGCTAGGTAAACTTATTGATAAGCAGATCAATGGCGGTTATTGTCTTCTTCCCATGAAGGTACAATGTATGCCATATGAATGGTCACTTTTCCATCGGTGATGTCAAATTTTTCTCTCATTGTCTGCACGTCTTCAATAGCCCTCAATAGTTTGGAAGGAGTTCATTCTGCAGATGTACTGAACCTCAGACATACAGAAGAGTTCATACTGTCGTGATACATAGATAGGCTCAAACGACATTGATCTTTGACCTGACACTGACGTTTGAGTTCCTCTAACAGTGAGTCAAATAAGTCTGTAATGAGTGTGTGTGTGTGTGTGTGTGATTTAGATTTTTAATGTAGCTTTAACAATTGTTCAGTCATATCGCTACGATGTCTGCAGTGTGACAGTTTATAGTGATGTTTAGCACTGGGGCATCATGCCGCAGACATGTAACATGATGTCCCACCCAGTCACATTATCCTGGCACCAGGCCAACCGGTCCTAACACTAACCTCTTAATGCTGAGCGCCAAGCGAGACAGCTGTTAGTACCATTTTTAAAAGTCTTTCGTATGACTCGGCCGTGGTTCGAATCCGCGACCTCCCGCATCCGAGGCGGGCGCTCTACCACTAGGCCACCGAAGCGGTAATGTTGTGACGGTATGGTGGTGAAAGAGGTCAATGATGTTTGTTCCTTCTCTGTTTTCATCTGCGGAGAGTGATCCATCTTTCTCGGTGTTTGTCCTCGCAATGAGATGTCGTTCTTGGAAGTCCTCCCTTTTTATACTGGGTGATATCAGCATGTCCATACGGTAAAGTCTTGTAGTCTGGAAGTCCCACTGGTTGCACATAGTTTTCCATGGCGTTAGTAAATAAACAACTAAGATGTGGTACTGCATTGGTGATGTGATCGTGAGGCACATCATTGCACTCGAGTTTCTCGTTGGGCTTGAGTCTTACGCTCGATACTTGCTGTGTAAAGGGATTCATCATTCTCGCTTGACAATGGTAGTCACAATGAACTATCGGTCTTGGACGTTGTCCCTTTTTATATGCTGACCAATATCAGCGTGTCCGTACGGTAAAGTTAAGTGATTGGGAAGCCGTACTCGGTTCTTGTCCACGATTTGATAGACTTTTTCCAAGGCCCGACTGACGATTTGGTGTGTGGGTAAACGTACAATCTTGTGCGGTTCGTTGGTGGTCACTCTAAAATTTCGATCCTGTCCAGATTGCAAGGCTTCTTTCAGCATGCCAAAGTTCACCAGTCGACTGGTGCGATAATTGAGAGTCAATCCTTTCTCTTTACACTCGGTGTGCACTTCTCCTTTTGGGTCCCGGTATTCGTAACCGTAATTTTTAGGACCGCCACTAGCAAAACTTAGAATCTTGTCGTCGGGGTGCTCGTCCGTCCAGACTCCTAAACGGTCTCCTTCGATGTCAGGGTGCTGGTGACCTAGTCGATCGATGTAGATGCAACTGTCCGTGTCAAAGTACAGCACACGATCTCCTAAATGGTGTAACGCTTCGTACAATTTTAAGCGAGCATGGGCTGTCACGTAAGCCGCAATGATGACATTTCCAAATTCGTCGGCTTCTGCAAAGTCCAGTTCTTCTTCGTAATTGACTAAGATCAAAGTCCTCACGAAGGACGTCCACGTGTTTCATGTATTTGGTTTTGTCGTGAATCATCTGGAAGTAGCGGGAAGGTTCTGTCAAATACTCCGTCTAGGGTAAACACGGTCGTTGTGCCACTTTGCCCTACAAGCAATTCAACATCACTCTGGCAAACGATCGCCTTCCTTCGTTTTTCTCGATGTGGTCTAAAGTGATGCCTTCCTGCTTCCAGTATTTCTCTTTGAATTTCTTTTGGTCTTCGGGAGTGTGGCACCACGAAGGATAGCCACTGGCTTTTTGTTTTAGTTTTAAAAAGGCATCCACGTAGTCTGCGAAAATGCCTTTCTGAGTCTCGTTGCCCTTGTGGTACTGTTCTGTCTTGGGAAAGTGGTAAATTTTGTACACTTCTAACAGTTGGTATGCCAGGTCCAGAGCTTTAAACAATTCTGCGCTAACCCACGTTCCCGTCAAGGCACGTTCTTCCTGAGTGTGCTGACAAGGTCGGTCTTGGTTACACGTTTCGGCACAAGCACGGCAGTAGTATAGTGGGTTACCGTAGCGTCAATGGGAATTAGCATTACAGACCCCACCCTGGGCCAGTATAGCGTCAAGAAAGTAGGTCAACACCCTGGGCCTGTATAGCGTCAATGGAAAAAATAGAGGGACTAGAACACCCTGGGCCTGTATAGCGTCAATGGAAAAATGGAGTAGGGACTAGAACACCCTGGGCCTGTATAGCGTCAATGGAAATTTTTGTAGAGCGGTGACTAGGAGACTGGGGGTTTGTAGAGCGATAAGCGACAGGTGGCATGTTTCTTTTTTTTAGTAGAGGAAGGGTTTTATATATATATATATATATATATTCGTTTAGGGGAGACCAAATGAAAATTAAGATCTTTTCGAGGTATTGGAAGTGGCCCTGAAAAGGGCCGTTGTTTGTTATGTGATGTTAACACTATTCTGTTAACATACAGGACATCGCATAGGTCTTCTTATCTTCCTCAAATTTCTCAAAGTTTGTCTTAAGCTGTGTCTCACTTCTGGTCCGTAGATGAGAGTCCGCTTAAGACAGCCTTGTCTTTCCACATAACATCTTCTTTTCCAAAGAGTGGCACCGGTGATCCGGATGACAGTCCATTTTGTTTTCACATACATGGGTAAGTCTGTACGGAACAGCATTGAGGATACCAAAGTAGAGGATTCTACGTCGATCAACATCTTCTCTGTGACGAGAACAGGTGAAGGGAATGAAGTGAACCGCGTTTATTTATAGTGGAAGACCGGATCGAAACGGATTGAAAGGGTTCACCAATCCCAACACGCGTTACAAAATTCAGTCACTTCGCGGAGTCTGTC
Source organism: Megalonaias nervosa (assembly GCA_016617855.1). NCBI lineage: Eukaryota > Metazoa > Mollusca > Bivalvia > Unionida > Unionidae > Megalonaias > Megalonaias nervosa. Next base: position 11,166 of record JAECUM010021756.1, on the reverse strand, counting down.
TTCCAATCCGAAGAGAGCTACCTGTGACGTCACATTTCCTATATAGGCACACTAGCGTCTGTGCGCAGTGAATCGATGCGGTAGTGTTTTGTGAAACATGACGGAACCTAAGAAGACAATGAATTGGGGTGCACCGGCTGTGGAGACGAGAAGTAATGGTACAGCAGCAGCTACCAAAGTGAACACAGTGCTACTTCCCGAAGAGGTTGATTTCAACTGGGATTTAGTAGATTTTTTATCTTCTTCCCAAGAATTTGTTCCGGTACCAGTACCTTCGCCACTTTCTCCTTCATTACCACGTGTCGACGATTTTAAACAAAGACAGAGAGAAGAATTGGAGAAATTTTTACAGCAGCAGAAAGAAGCAGAGCAAGCATTTCTTCTTGAACAGAAACAGCGAGAAGAAGAAGAAGAGGCAAGAAGGAAACAACAGGAAGAAGAAGCAGTAGAGAAGAAACAAAGTCTAGGAGAGAAGGAGAACAGCGAAAGTCAAACGGTCACGGTACTCTTGGACATTTTGGCCGAGTTAAGAAGTCTGAAACAAATGTATCAGACTTCTTTATTACGACCCAAGAGAAAAAGACCTTCCCGAGCCAAACAACCTAACCCTGTGACTACACCACAGATACCACCCCTAGTGATATCTACTAAATCATTGACAGGAGCAAGTCCACAAGTAGGCCTTGGCCGTGGCAAAGGCTTAAGACAGTTAAAGCGAATTGATTCTCGTTCCTGAGTTTGTTCTAAGGAAAAAAACAAACACTCAACAGTCCTTTTCAGGGCTACCCAATACTCTCGAAAAGAGTGACTATTCATTTTGCCAAAATCAATTAAAACTCAAATTCCCTTCTTTAACCCTATGATGTACGTGTTGTGAGTGTATGAGTGTAGGTCCTTATTATTTCTAAATAATGAAAACCAAGAGACACTTACGTTTTTTTCAGTTTGGTCTATTCTGTTACAAATTTTTTACAATTCAATATCACAACATAACACAACACAACACTTTTAAAAAAGTTCATAGATTTCTTCTGTTTCTTTTTTCTTTCACTCTCTCTGTTTTTTCAATTTCTTCACTTTTACACTTTTTTCCTCTTCTTCGTCTTCTTCTTCCTCACATTTTTCTCGTCTTCTTTTCTTTTCTGTCTTCTCTTTCTGAACGTGTCGGGGTTCTTCTTTTGTCGAGGTCACCTCTGTTTCTTCTTCCTCCTCCTTCTCCTGCTCCTGTTGTTTCTTAGGGCACTCTGAAGACCAATGTCCTTTCTCTTGACAATGATAACAGGTATCTTGACTCTTGTTTCTTTTGACACTGGCCTTGCTTCTTTGACGGTCTGGACATTCTGTAGCCCAATGCCCTTTCTTTTGACAGATATAGCAAGTATCTTGACTTTTATCTCGAAAGGAAGGAGAGTAGTCCGTCGGCTTGTCTGAAGAAAACTTTCTTATCACACCTCGCAATGCTCTAATCAGAAGTTCGATCTGTGTGGGTTCTTCCATTGTGCTGGTCGGCTTGAGAGCGAAATGAATACTGAGAGGGGAGTCACTAGCCCTTTATATATGCCCTGGTCTGACATAGATATATAGGGGTTCATGGTGTTTCACAGGTAGTCATTTGACTTTTTGCCGTCAAGATGAAACGATCGCATCATTTCGAAAAGAAAGAAGAAGAAGAAAGTAAGAGGCAGAAACGTGATTTATCGCCTCGCACAGTAGCTGAAGTCTTGGCACAAATTCATGCCAGCGATTTTGAAGATGAGATGAGTGAACCAGAATCGAAGCCTAAAGAGTCTACACCAAATCAAAGTCCATTACCACCCGTAAACCCTGAAAAGTACTACCATATTCGGGAGACGGACAAACGCTCTTCCAGAAAATTTAGAACCACAGCCTACACGTACGCAGTGAAATTTAAAGATTTCAAGTCTGACGTACCCTTGGAAAAAGCAGAAGGGTTCATCACCGATGTGTGGGATTCTTTGTTAACCACACTAAAACGGCAATGTCGAGCCAAAGAAGACGATCGCTTGAGACTTTCTATTCATCACGACAATTTGAAGTCTCCCGTTTGGATCGAGTTTAGCAGTCCAACAGAATTGACACCTTCCAAAATCATGGACAAGATTCAACACGTACAACAATCCAACGACAAATTTCACATCACGGACGGAAAAGCGACACTGTACATGACCCACGTGTCTCTTCCCCAAGGGACAGGTAAAAAAAAGTTGATGTTGGTAGACAACTTGCGTAACCTCAAGCGTAGTCTCGTCCAAATTAACAATCCAAAAGACAAGATGTGTTTAGCCCGTGCCATCGTGGTGGGACAAACGTATGCCAACAAGAACGATACGGTAGAATGGAAAAGAGCCTGGAAAACTATTCAACAATCGGACCGAGCCAAACAACGAAAAGAAGCAGAACTCCTGTTACAGCAAGCGGGGTTAGCTAAAGACACACCCTGTGGCATTCCTGAAATGCAAAAGTTGCAAGACGTCTTGGCTCCACGTTACACCTTGAAAGTTCACCCTCAAGAAGTGCGCGGACCTCTGTTGTTTCGAGGTCAAGATTTTAAAGACGGAAAATACATTCACGTCTATCATCACGATGAACATTTTGATGCCATTACCAGTATCACTGCATTCCTGTCATACAGTTATTACTGTGAGAAATGCGACTATGGCTATAACAATCGAGAGCAACACAAGCATTGTGGATCGAAATGCTCAGGATGTTTAGCTTCTACACCCTGTCTGGACGAAGGACAAGAACGAGTGCATTGCTCTGTTTGTCAGCGCACGTTTGTCAGTCCTGCCTGTTACCAACAACACCCAAAGACGCAAGGTTCACAGCAGAAATGTGCTTGTCAGCTCTTGAGATTGTGCCCTACTTGTGGACAAGGCATACGTACCAACAATGCCAAGGCGCACGTCTGTTCAGGAAAGAAGCGATGTCACATTTGTCGCCAAACCGTGGACTTGGAACACCAATGCTACATTCAAAAATACCATTCCAAACATGAAGAAGAAGAAGAGAATGACCAGAAGAAGAAAGGGAATTTCATCTTTTTCGATTTCGAATGCATGCAAGAGACTGGCATTCACATTCCTAATTTCTGCGTGGCTCACCGAGCGTGCGAGAAGTGCATCCAAGAGCCTATCTTGACTCATTGCCCTTACTGCAGCAAGATTCCTGGAGGACGTGAAAAAATCTTTCGGGGATCGAACACACCGGCCGATTTTGCCCAATGGATCTTAAACCCTATCGACGAGACGTGGAGCCAAGAAGATATCGAACGTTACGGAGATTGTCATCGCCATGCCACGGTGATGGCTCACAATTTCTCGGGATACGATGGACAATTTCTGTTGAGATACTATACGGAACAAAGTACCGAACGTCCGAAAGTCACTTTGAACGGAGTCAAAATCATTTCCATGCAAGTGGGACAAGTACAGTTTAAAGATTCAATGAGTTACTTGGCTATGCCTTTGAGCCGCATGCCTAAAACGTTTGGCATGACAGAAATGGCCAAAGGCTATTTTCCACACTTTTTCAATACCGAAGCCAATCAACACGCCGTTCTACCCCATTTGCCTGAGGCTCACTACTACGACCCCGACAACATGCGTACCGAACAACGAGAAGCTTTCTACGCATGGTACCAGACTCACGCTTCGGACCCTTTTGACTTTCAAGAAGAAATGTTAAAATATTGTCGTTCCGACGTAGACATTTTACGTCGCTGCTGTGGAAAATTTCGAGAACTGTTCATGGAACACGGAGGGATCGATCCTTTGAAAGAAGCTTGTACCATTGCCAAAGCGTGTTCCTTAGTGTATCGTCAACGATTCATGCCCGAAAACACCCTAGCTGTCATCAGTCCTCAAACGACCAATTTTGTCAAACGTCAATACTCGGTCAAAGCCCTACGCTGGTTACATTACTTGTGTGAGAAGGAAGACAAATGGATCCAACACGCTCGCAACGGAGGAGGCGAAAAGACCATCGGAAGGTATTCAGTAGACGGCTGGGACTTAGAAAACCCCAAGATCGTGTACGAGTTTAACGGGTGCTTATTTCACGGATGTCCCATCTGCTACCCTCAACGTGACACTAAAAACCAGTTTTTACAACGGACCATGGAAGACTTGTACCAGGCCACTTGTCAGCGACGCTTGAAGTTAGAAGAGCAAGGATACCAAGTAGTGGAAATGTGGGAACACGAGTACGATCAGCGATTGAAAACCGATCCCGAGTTTAAGCGCATCGTGGAAAGTTACAAGCTGGTGGACCCTCTGAACCCGCGGAACAGTTTGTACGGAGGGCGGACGAATGCCACCTGTTTGCTGTACCAAGTCGACGAGGAGAAAGGAGAAGAAATCAAATACTTGGACGTGTGTTCTCTGTATCCGTACGTGTGCAAATATTGTCACTTTCCCGCAGGGCACCCACAATTGCTGACGGAACACATCGACGTGGACAATATTCGACAATACGAAGGATTGATCAAGTGTAAAGTCTTGCCTCCCACGAACTTGTACCATCCCGTTTTACCACATCATTGCCAAGGAAAACTGATGTTTCCCTTGTGTCGTACTTGTGCTGAAACGTGCAACCAAGACCACCCTTGTCAGCACACTCAGGAAGAACGAGCCTTGACGGGAACGTGGGTCAGCGTGGAATTGTTTAAAGCTCTGGACTTGGGATACCAACTGTTAGAAGTGTACGAAATTTACCACTTTCCCAAGACAGAAAAATACCACAAGGGTGACGATTCTCAAAAAGGCATTTTGCAGACTACGTGAATGCCTTTTTGAAACTGAAACAAGAAGCTAGCGGATATCCTTCCTGGTGTCACACTCCCGACGACCAAACAAAGTTCAAAGAGAAATACTGGAAGCAGGAAGGCATCACTTTAGAAAAAAAAAAAAAAACGAAGGAAGGCGATCGTTTGCCAAAGTGATGTTGAATTGTTTGTGGGGCAAAATGGCACAACGACCGTGTTTACCCAAGACGGAGTATTTGACAGAACCTTTCCGATACTTGCAGATGATTCACGACAAAACCAAATACATGAAACACGTGGACGTTGTTCGTGAGGACTTGCTCTTAATCAATTACGAAGAAGAACTGGACTTTGTAGAAGCCGACGAATTTGGAAATGTCATCATTGCGGCCTACGTGACAGCCCATGCTCGCTTAAAACTGTACGAAGCTTTAGAACTATTAGGAGATCGTGTGCTGTATTTTGACACGGACAGTTGCATCTACATTGATCGCCTGGGTCAACCTCACCCTGTCATCGAAGGAGACCGTTTAGGAGCCTGGACGGACGAGCATCCCGACCACAAGATTCTAAGTTTTGCAAGTGGCGGTCCCAAAAATTACGGCTACGAATACCGGAACAATCAAGGAGATGTGCACACGGAGTGTAAAGTGAAAGGATTGACTCTTAATTATCGCACCAGTCGAGTGGTGAACTTTAGCATATTGAAAGAAGCCTTGCAGTCTGGACAGGATCGAAACTTTAAAGTGACCACCCACGAACCGCACAAGATTGTACGTTTACCCACACACCAAATCGTCAGTCGACCCTTGGAAAAAGTTTATCAAATCGTGTACCAGAAGCGAGTTCGGCTTCCCAACCACTTCACTTTACCGTACGGTCATGCCGATATTGGTCAGCATATAAAAAGGGACAACGTTCAAGGTCGATAGTTCATTGTGACTACCATTGCTAAGCGAGAAAGATGAATCCATTCACACAGCAAGTATCCAGTAAGAGTAAACTCAAGTACGATGCTGTGCCTTGCGATGATAGGGATGCCGTACGCTATGACCTTAGTGATTCAGTACCACATCATCATGGGAACTTTGCTATAACTACTACTTCTACTACCATGCCTACCATGGAAAGTGATGCTGTACGTGTCAAACCTGACGGATGTGAAAGCGATGCCACTCGTTATCGCACACCTTTTCACTTTACTGGTTTTCATGGTGGATGGCCACCTCCACAGGAAACCAAGCGACTACCACCCTACGGATGTCATGTAAAACTGAGCAAACTCCTAAGGATTTCACCGTACCCTCATCGAAATGAACCTGTGAAAGACGAATATTCGTTCCCTGTGCGTTTGCCAGAATACTGTGATTTTGAAAGTCGATTGCAAACCTTCCAAGGAAAATGGCCAAAATATCTAGGAGGACCTACCCCCGAAGAATTAGCCAGAGCTGGATTTATCTACTTGGGCGAAGGAGATAAAGTCAAGTGCTTCAGTTGCGGTGTCTCACTTCACCAGTGGGAGAAGAAAGATTGCGCTTACCTGGAACATGCTCGATGGTCTCCAGAGTGTCACTACCTGCCTTTAGTGGGACCTCGTCATTGAAGTGACCCTACCATGTTGTGTAAAAAGCTAGCTACGGAGTTAGGAGTCCAACGTTGGACAATCCCTAGACAAGTATTTAAACCCGATGTAAAAAATAATCTTCAAAGATTACCAAACGAATTGCAAGAGAAGATCTACAAGGACATATGGCAGGGACTTGCCAGAGTCAAATCTCAATTAGTGACTGTAGAACATTTGTGTCGAGAAATTCATAAGAGGAAATTGACCAAAGTCAACAAACAAGTCCGATTTATCTGGATCAAGTGTGCGTTCGTTCTACTATTTCGCTTTAGACCATTTACATTTGAAGATTTTATTGACATTCTTGACCGTTTCCTGGAATGGCAGTGGTCAGAAATTACCCACTACGTTCATTACTTTCGCTCTAGGAGAAGTGTTTGACTGACATGGTTATGGATACTTTACAAGAGAACATTCGTGCTTTGCCTGTGGAATTGAGAGAATGCATTTACTGTGAGTTCGTCAAAATACAAGTGAAAAGAAAAGAATCATTGCATCCGTTACGTCACCGATGTTGGAACCACTGGTACCTAAATGCTATAAGAGGATTGATTCTGATGAAAGTGTTCCAGTGGTCAGACATTGATCAACTACTCGTGAGCAAGAAGAATTGTGTTGCTGATAGTGATTATTTTTACTACCAGGTACACTTACTGCATCGAATTCCAGAAGAAGAGTTAGAGGGTTACCAAAATCTTGTACACAATGTAAACTTACTTGAAGAGGAAACTTCTGAACGACGTGTGATGTGCAAGTTAGTGACTAAATATTTTGAATACGCCGACGGAATACGACCACTTCTGTGCAAAAAGTACACTTATAGCAGCCGAAAAAAGAGGGTATAAAAACGTTCTACCATGCCACGACCTTTATCATTCGTGATACAACAGATTCCGTGGAAGGAAATCAATGACAGTATTCAAACGGTAGAGGATTACCAACACCTATTACGAGAACTGTCTCCATTGAATTGGGGTCGACGTGTAGTGTGTGTCTTAGTGACTTGCTTTCTGGGATTTCGTTTACCAGCTGATTCTTTGTGGACTCTTTACGAACAGTACCTATTACTCCAAAACAAAATATGAAAGTGATCCCTTTAAATGTCCACGAGAGACTCATTCTGCTCAAAGCTTTGCGCTTTCATTTGGATACTTCTCAACCTCTACGGGAAAACAAGATTCGTCAACTTTTAGGTACTGAAGATGTGTACGACGACGTGTGTGTAGCTTGTGACTTACACCCTCACTGGACAGATGTACGTGACTGGAAAAGTTTGGGGTTTGAGGCTTGGGCTAAAGAAGTGGCACACTATGCCCAAGATTTGTCATCCTAAAACATTAAAACGTTCCGTGAAAAAGTCACTTTTAAACCTGTGTTAGTGTCCATACCAGAAGAACAGTCTGTCACCGAGGAAAACCACTCTCTTCAAGACAGGACTGTCATTGACATTCCTGAAAGACCATTTCGGGAGGACCCTTGTGTGACTGAACCAAGGAATGTACAGACTCTCAGAACATTACACACCACTCCTACGATTTCACCTCTTGATCACAAAAAATGTTGTACAGAGACTTGTTTATATTCCACTATGGTCGTTTTGTTGTGTTTTTTATTCCTGTACTTAACCATATGGCTTTTATGTATTTTTGTCTTTCGTGTTGTTCACTGATAAAGATGACAATAAAAGAAAAAAAAAAAAGTATAAAAACTCTTGTCTTGTTTGTCTTCGTGTCACAAGTGACATTTTATTACACTACTACTACTATGGCTACCTCTACTGTCTCTGCTCCCTCTTCCTCCACTGTCAAAGTCATTGACGAACACGTAGATCGGACTAGTTGGGAGGCCTTGTATCTTCGTCATCCCTTTAACATGCTCATTGCTGGACCTAGCGGTTCAGGCAAAACCGAATTTGTCAAACGTTTGATCGAACATAAACATCATTTGATCGATCGTCCTCCTCAACGAATCGTGTGGTGCTATAAAGAGTGGCAATCGGCGTACAGCCTTCTGCGAGAAAGTCAAGGCGATTCCATCGTCTTTGTGGAAGGCATTCCTGTCGAAGACGACGGAATCGTGTCTGACCCTAGTCAAACTCATTTGGTTATTTTTGACGACATGTTAGGAGAAGACGAAGAAGAAATTAAACTCTGGTTTACGCGCAAAGGGCATCATCGTAATGCCAGTGTCATTTACATTACCCAAAATTTGTTTCAACAAAGTAAAGCCCATCGTACCATCAGTCTCAATGCTCATTACTTGGTGTTGTTTAAAAGCCCTAGAGATAAATCGCAAGTACAAGTCTTAGCCAAACAGTTAGGAACGCCTTGGCTGATTCATGCGTACGACGATGCCACTCAAACCCCACACGCTTATTTACTCGTGGATTTAAAACCCACTACTCCCGATTATTTGCGATTTCGTACCCATCTGTTTCACCCCTGGTGCCAAGACGGAGGACCTATCGTGTACACGTCTCCGTCGTCGACTTAATCACCCCAAAAAATCTATAAAAACCTCGGTCACTTGGACTCTGTCTCACACATTGTCAACATGACGTCCCTTCAGTCTCATCTTCCCATTAAATTGATTCGTGCCTTGTACGGCATCAGTCGCGAAAAAAATCCACAAATACGTGCTCGTGTCTTAGAAGCTAGTCTCAAAGAAGTCTTACGATGGTTTACGGTGACAGCACGTCAATTACTGCAAGGCATCATTCAGATTCCACATCAAACCAAACGTTTTTTTGAGAGAAACAAAGTTGCCTTGACGCAACTAGCCGATCCTCGCATCGACACTCAAACCAAAAAGCAAATCATTTTGAAACCTGGAGGAAGTGGATCTTTAGGAGGTGTCATCATTCGTTCCCTCTTAAAATGGGATCCTAATGCTCCCAAAGTTGTCCCCAAGAAAAAGCCACACCCAAACGTACCCAGAAGAAAAAGAAAAAGAGCAAGGGTGTCAAGACCAGGTCACAACCTCAGAAAAAGAAAAAGAAAAGCCCACAGAAAACAGCTTTTACTCGCAAGAGAGTGTCTCCAACAACTTCTCCTCCAGCAGTGACACCCTCTTCCTCTTTAGCGGCAGTAGCCGCGGCTCACAAAGTACCTGCCCCCAAAGTCAAAGTCCAAGAGAGAACGGGTGTGTTACAGAGTTTACTGGATTTGTCCAAGCAAGAACTGTCTCGATTTAGTCCGTTGCGAACTCCTCCACGGCGTGTGTTACCCGTCATCAAGTTGATACGACGTAAAGACAATCAGTGGCGACGCATTCCAGTATAAAATGACCTGAGGCAAGCCATACGGATCAGTATTTTTTTGTGCTACTGCACGTCCAAAGATGTTCCCTCCAAGAAGTGTACACCGTTACCATCGTCGTTCTTCTTCTTCGGTCCAAAAAGGAAAAGGAAAACGAAAAAGACAGTCACGTCATCCTAAGAAGCGCTTAGTCAAACATCGACGTCACCCCCAGAAAAGGCACACTCGTCCAAAGAAAAAGAGGAGTCACCAAAGAGGAGGATTCTTTGGTGATTTTGGAAAACACATCGTCACCTTTATGACAAAGCGATAGTCCCCCAAAAGGATAAAAGACCGTGCGACAAGTCATTGACGTTAGTGAATTTTTTTTGTTGTATGCCACGGAACCAACAAACCCACTGAGAAAGATGTCACCCCCAAAAAGACATTCCTCCTCTACCTCCAAAGGAAAGAAAAGGAAAGGACTGCCACCTCGTTTAGCCAAACATTGGGACATGTTGTCCGTCCTGTCCAAAGCTCCTTCACCCATGCGAAAAAAACTCATTCAAACAGCCTCCAAAGATGTTATTGATACCGTGTGCGAATGTTGTCTGAATGTCTTGAAAGGCACAATACCTTTGTCTAAACACCAGAAAGAATGCTTAGGCAAACATCGACACGTTCTTCGTCAAATGATCCAAAAGAAAATACCTATTCGTCAAAAGAAAAAGATGTTGGTGCAACGCGGAGGAATTTTACCCTTTTTACCCATGTTACTGAAAGGAGTCATGGGTACAATAGGAGGACCCTTACTGAAAGGAGTCATGGGAACAATAGGAGGACCCTTGCTGCAAGGAGTATTGGGAAACATGGGAGGATGAAGATCAAAAGGACCAAGAAGATAAAAGGGACCTCTGAAATCAAAAGATCTCAGACGTGATCCTTGAAATCTGATGGAAGGACGAAAACTAGCTTTAGTCCCTTACAAACGATGGATGGAATACCATCGTTGGCAAGAACAACGAACCCCACATTTACCTCCCAATCCTCATTTGACCGAGATGTCCCAGATACAACACGAACTGCAATCGTTGATGGATCGCAGCGATTTGTCAGAAACGGAAAAATCGCAACGGTACGGTCAATTATTGCAACGACTGCAACTCTTTCACCAGAAAGCTTTAGACGAAACAGCTCCACCCACTCTGAAAGATTTTAAGGCCTTGATGAAAAGTCCATCACCACCACCACCACCACTACTACCACCACCAGTGGTCAAGACAGACACAACCCCACGAAGGCCTGAGGAAGAAGAGGCACGAGAAGTTTTTCAAACACCGTCAGCAGCTCCCATTCCTAGTAAGATTGCAGCGTCCTTGTTGACCCCTTCCCCTACACCGCAACGAGAAGAACTCAAAGCTTGGGTTAAAAAGATGATGTCTACTCCACCTTCGACAGAGGTGAAAAAGAAAGAAGGGAAACCAGAAGTGAAAAAAGAAAAAAAGACCAAAGCCATTCCA
>JAECUM010021755.1:0-29770 GCA_016617855.1 Megalonaias nervosa | reverse complement strand
AAAAGAAGGAAACAAAATTGAAATTAGCTGACCGAGAGGCAGGGGCGAAGAGAATACTTTCGAAATAAATAAGATTTCAAATTTTAGGCATGATAGACATTACATATATTTGTAGTCCAGAAAGTACATGCAAATTTTATTTCCCATTGTTCTTCCACTTTTGTGTTAAGAAATGTATCACTATAACAATATTTCAAATTCTTGAGCACTGAAGCATCAGTGAACTTAATTAATTATAGATTAATCAATTTCTATTCTTCGATATTTGTTTTATAATTGTTACCTCTATAACTATCTTGGTTATTTATGTACATGACAGTAGTTGTACCTGTTTTATTTTGTTAAATGGAATAATAGGAGATTTTGGCGGGAAACAAGGGCTCATAATGTCAATCAACCACAATAATTACTAATTTTTTCAAAAACGTTCAAGGGAATTTTATGTTGATAGCTGAACATAGTTGGCAAAGATGTTTCTGAATAATAGGAAAATGGTGATCAAGTTTTGATAATTTTTGAAAATTATGGGGAACAACAACTCTGAGAGTCATGACGGGTCAGGTTATTCTTGTGGCATATAAAAATAATAAATTATGGTGGTCGTATATATACGTTATGTGATTATTCAAATTGTGATATAACTAGTATAAACTGGATAATATAGGCTAGATGTTGTATAATTTACCAATATATATATGTATATATATATATATATATATAATATTGGTAAATTATACAACATCTAGCCTATATTATCCAGTTTATACTAGTTATATCACAATTTGAATAATCACATAACGTGTATATACGACCACCACAATTTATTATTTTTATATGCCACAATATATATATTATAATTTCTTTCAGTGTAATTCGTTGCAGTCTTTGGTTCTGTACAAGTGCTAAATAATTGAATTTATTGAATGCACTCTTGTAATCAGATAAGGTAAGAGCAATATATTTCTCTCCCTTGAGCCTGCCTTAAATGGAAAATCAAACAAACCAAATCCCCTTTCATTCCAAAAATGACGATTACAAGCGATGAAACAAAAACATGACGGGATGAGACGATTTTTGAAATAAAAATTTCAATGATCTTACTTTTGCGGTATATTGTCCAGGATCAAATGTAATCTCCCCAAAGGCATTCGTGGGTTCCGTATCGCTCTTAATTTGTCGATTTTCGTCATTGCTCGCATGGTTTTCTTGCTTCTTCTCACAATGACAAGTGCTGCAACAGGGACAGTATCCATTGCACAGTGTGACATAATATGGTATTGATGAACAGGGAAGACGTTTTGTATAAATATAAATAGTCAGTGACATACAGGTAAAACTCTGGAAAGTTAAACTTAAACTTGCAGGATTCTAAGAATTGAAGTTAAACATGAAGCGGTTTTGCATTTGTAATACTCTTTACGATTCCAAAATGCTATTAGGAATACAACATCAAGGGAAGTCAGATTAAATTATGAGTATTCATGTTTGTTTCAATTCATTACAAAATATTTACCTGTAGACGTCAGAGAAAGCGCTATATCTAAAGCTTATATATGTGTATTCAATACTAAATAAATATTTAATATCCATGTCAATTGACGGATACACCTTATATTATTAAAACAGTATGCAATACAATGGATAAAGACAAATCCAAGAAACAGAGAGCTTACTTTTTCTCTTCACTTTCCTCATTGCATAAACGTGTATTGACTTTGATATTCTTTAGAATCCATTTGGTTTTATCGCTCTGAAGAAAGAACCAAATCAAATTAATAAATGACAGAAATCTTACAATATAAGCATAAAACTACCGTTCCATAAATTTGCTGAATGTGATGCTGATCTGCATACAAACGTTTTAGGTGTTAAGTACAGAAGCAATACTTGTAACCACCTAATCGTTTGCCTGAAATCAATAAATGATATAATTTTAAACTACTTTGTTCTGCCATGTCCATGATCACTCAGACAAATGTAATCAGACTAAAACTAGTATAGAATCAATTGCTATATGGAAACTAAACCTTTGCTTCAGAGAATTACAAATCTCGCTATACATTAAACCTCTGCGCTGTTTGTATTAATTACTGTGAAAGCCAAACCATAGAAATTAAATAACAATGGTGCCAGTCAACCGGAAAACAAATTTTCAGTACGACGATAATAAGGTCGATAATGAGTATGCTCAACATTACCAGTTTGAAACGAAGTGGAACGGAAATGAAATAATTTTGCGAGACCTGGATATGTTTTGGTAATTTTATTAAGCGATATTGATGATTAATCAAAAAGTCAGAAGAGTATAAGATATGCAAGCAAACGTAAAGCAAGAATGCCTCGTGTCAGCACATGCTTCAGCATGTTTTCATCAAGTTTCACGAGGAAGGTAATGTTTAGTGATTTGCCACCAGTAATCAACTGGCCCCTCGGGTTCTATCTTATAAACTGAAACATGTGCATTCACTCCTCTACATATTGGCAGAAGCTTAGTCAATAATTCTTACAATATGTTAACAATACATTTATTGACATGAAGTAAATTAATAATTCAAAGAAACTACTGTCACAACGTTTTTTATAACTACTGAATTACCTCGTTATACATAATACATGTAATAAGCAAGCCCAAAGTACAGGCAGTCTGTAGGGATAAATGAAACGTGTTTCCTATTCAAAATGTAATATGTTCTCCAAAAGAGCAATCAAAAACGCATAACCTATAAATCAGATGTCCGTATAATTGAGACACGTTAAATATCAAAACTTCTTTCTGCATAACACTGGAACCGACGAAAATATACATACTATTTAAGGAACGTTTATGCATGGATACGCATTATAGTGAGATATCTACCACTTACCTTGTCTATGGGCTTTGCTTCTGGCAGTCTTTCGACAGCCTGTATTAACTATAAAGTATACATTACAATTTGTATTATGTCTTCAATATCCAGTATGTAGTATACAATATATGGTACTGCTAAAAATCAGTCTTAAAACCTGGAATAATGGTGTAATACATAGTATGTACACATGTGCCGTTATCCTGGCGTTTAATGAATCATTTGTTCTGAAAATTAGTCTTCCTTAAATCTTAGCCATTCTAGAATACTATATTTGGTTTTGTTGGTTGTGTCAGGGTACGTAATTACCCCTGTCCAAACTCAACAATCTAGAATTCCTTTATCCGCAACGTTCTAGAAACATAGAGCAAATAGAACCCAGACCCAGTCTGACTCCAATGTTGTAGATCCAGGCAGGATCCACTTCGTCTTTCATTTGCATCAGATTGCACTTAGGTCATCTCATCTTATTGGGATGAAGTCATCTCAAACTAAAGACATGTAAGTATAATGCTTAGTTATAGTTATTGTATTGTTTACATTTCTGGGACAGAAATTACAGATATGCATATAACACCATCCCTCCATGAAAATGTTCCATTATGTCTAGTGCTAAATAGACCACTGACCAAATCTCCACATGTTAGGTAGCAATAGTTAAGGTCTTATGAACTCCAATCTTTATGAATGAACGTTTCCTCTCCGTAAGAGATGTATAAGCTCTGTTGATTATGAGAACACTCAAACCGGAAATAGTGGATGCCCCAAACAAATATCAACAGGGCCCTTAAGAGCGAGTAAAATGCACTTCCAATTTTTCTTCTACCCTTAAAAGCGATCAAATAGAACCGTAAAAACCTTAATTGGCACAAACACACATCTTGATCATTCATTGCTACATATAGTGGAGCTACTTGAGGAAAATGTGTTTTATGCAAATTAAAACTGCCTGACAGAGCAGAGAAACTTAATTAAAATTGTTGCGGAACCTTAAACAGTTTCCATAGACAAAGCATTTGTTTATCACCATCGTCTTGCAGATGCTAAGTTGAGTGGAACATTTATTTTAAATTAAGTTTCTCAAAAGTGACTTCATCCAAACGATCAGGGGTTTCCACAAAAACAAAAACAGAAGAGAGATTACAGCTAGGATTTACCGACCAAGAATATTTTTCTGCACATCAAAATACCTGATATGATTGAAGATATAAAATCCCGTTACTTTCAGTCAGAAACCAAACGCGATCCCCACTGCCCCTAAAATTAACTGGTTGTGTAAACCTGACCCTAGAAAGCCAAGTGTTGTCAGGTCTTTGTGCAGTTTTATGTTCGACAGAAGGAGCGATTCGAAAGGCGCAAATGTTTTCTTCAGAGATAAACCAGTACAATATTTCCAGTTTCCGGTTAACGGTTTGCACCAACTCCAAAACCGCCAGTATTCAGGGACACGGGATTAATCCCTGTTGGCGACGAAATTCACCAAAACGTATGGGAAATATTGGAGCTTTGAGCCTTTTAGTTTGCAATGAGTTACAATTGGAATAATATGGATCAACTACAGGACATATCTTATCTGAGGAACTCTAAGAGGCAATTGTTGATCAACCAGTCATGGAACTACTTAAGGATATAGATGCGAAGACTATGACAAATGACATAGCATAGAATTAGAAAATCTCAAAGCGCAGACAAATCTGATAGCACTACCTGTGAAGTGGGAACACAGGAACCCATGAAAATATACATGCTATTTAAGGAACATTGATTCATGGATGCGCACTATAGTGAGATATCACTGAACAATAAACATTAAATTAATGTACGTGTACAACCAACTGCAATGTTATTTTAAACCGTGCTCTACCACTTACTTTGTCTATGGGCGTTGCTTCTGGTAGTTTTTCGTCAACCTGCGTTAAATATAAAGCAAACATTACAATTTGCTTTTAGACACATTGTCTTCAATAGCCAGTACGTACTATATAATATATGGTACTGCTAAATCAGTCTTAAAACCTGGAATAATGGTGATACAAATAGTACGTGCACATGTGCCGTTATCCTTGCGTTTAATGAATCATTTGCTCGGAAAATTAGTCTTCCTTAAATTTTAGCCATCCTAGGACATTCTATTTGGTTTTGTTGGTTGTGTTTCGATACGTAATCACCTTTGTCCAAACCAAAACATCTTGAATCTAATTATCCGCAACGACCTAGAAATTTAGAGCAAATAGAACCCAGACCCAGTCTGACTCCAATGTTGTAGATCCAGGCAGGAACCACGTCCTCTTTCATTTGCACCAGATTACACTTAGGTCATCTCATCTTATTGGGATGAAGTCATCTCAAACTAAAGACATGTACGTATAATGCTTAGTTATAGTTATTGTATTGTTTACATTTCTGGGACAGAAATTACAGATATGCATATAACACCATCCCTCCATGAAAATGTTCCATTATGTTTAGTGCTAAATAGACCACTGACCAAATCTCCACATGTTAGGTAGCAATAGTTAAGGTCTTATGAACTCCAATCTTTATGAATGAACGTTTCCTCTCCGTAAGAGATGTATAAGCTCTGTTGATTATGAGAACACTCAAACCATAAATAGTGGATGCCCCAAACAAATATCAACAGGGCCCTTAAGAGCGAGTAAAATGCACTTCCATATTTTCTACTACCTTTAAAAGCGATCAAATAGAACCGTAAAAACCTTAATTGGCACAAACACACATCTTGATCATTCATTGTTACATATAGTGGAGCTACTCGAGGAACATTTTTATTTGGAAAACGAAATTGGTTGACAAAGGAGAGAAACATAATTACTATTGCTGAAGAATCTTACAATTGTTTTTTTTTTTTTTTTTTTTTTATAGACAAGGTATTTAGTTACCACCATCGCTTTGCAGATGTTGAGTTGAGTGGAACATTTATTTAAGATTAAGTCTCTTAAAAGGGACTTCATCCAAATGATCAGGGGATTCCACAAAAGCACAAAACAGAAGAGAGATTCCATCTAGGCTTTACTGATCAAGATTATTTTTCTGCACATCAAAATACCTGATACGATTGAAGATATACAATTCCGGTAATTTTGGTCAGAAACCGAACCCGATCCCCACTGTCCCCCAAATCATCTGGTTGTGCAAAGCTGATCCTGGAAAACCAGGTGCTGTCAGGAGGTCTGTGTGCAATTTTATGTTTGCAAGAACGAGCGATTCGAAGGGCGCAAATGCTTTCTTCAGAGATGAACCAAGCCAGTCTTTCCAGCTTCCATGTAATGATACCAACAGGCAACAAAATCTTGGCTTGCACCAACTCCAAAATCGCCAGTATTCAGGTACACGCGATAAATCCCTGTTGGCGACGAAATTCACCAAAACGTATAGGAAATATTGGAGCTTCGATCCTTTTAATGATATAGATGCAGAGGCCATGACAAACGACATAGCATAGAAGTAGAAAATCTCCAAGTACAGACAAAGTCGACAGTACTGCCTGTAAATTGGGAAAACATGGAACGTAGTTTGGAATAAAAAACACAACTGTCTCCAGTCTCAATGCGTTCGAGAATTACGCTGTAGTCTCCAGTACTGGTGATTCAGACCTGAAGAAAATGCCTAAGGTGGTTTGCCTCATAATCGTCTGAAGAATTACATCTCTTTTTAGGCCGATTCTAGAAACATTCTTGAGCAGAAGGCTAGGCGCAATTCGATTATCACCTGCTCTACTGCATCATTCTTTACGTGGGTGTGCACATCCTCACTTATCTTAGGAATCTTTGACAGCTGGTTCTTGCCAGAGGAGATTGTGTTGGAGATTAAACTTGCTATCACTTCTTTATTTCATACCAACTTGTATGTTATGCTAGACACAAATATATTCCATGTTGACGAGGAAATTCATCAAAATGTATACGAAATCTTAGATTAGATGGAACTACATGCAATTTCGAACTTTTCTGGTTTGAAATGAGTCCTAACTAAATTACTATAGGCCAATAACACGAGAGATCTTGTCTGAGGAACTGTAAGAGACTATTGTAGATCAACCAGTCATGGAACTATTGAAAGTTATCGATGTGGAGGTCAGACCAAATGACGTTACATAGAATTAGAAACTCCTCAGGTCCAGAAAAAAACTGATGGTACTACCTGTAAAGTGGGAAAACATGTCACTTCAAAGTTTGAATCTTCAAGGTCTATGTAAACTATACAGTCCCCAGACCTATGAAAAGACGGCTACCAAAGAAACAGCAGGAATTATCGGAAAAGGGGTGCACAGCAGGAGAAGAGGCTACTCCAGAGGGTTGTCTCTCCCTTACAAAAGTGAGAGTGGTCCGAAAACTTTGTCCCTGAGCCTTTGCAGTCATCTAAGGTATGTAATAGATGGGTACAAAGGATGCTTTCATTTTTGCTTGTTTCCTGAACTTTGGCCACATTACTTTAAAGGGCGGTCAGAATAAAAGATCTTTCTGATCAGAGAGATAAGAATGAAATATCTTTCGTTGACGACACAGGGGCGAGAATGGTGGTATTGTTCATTCAGGTTCTGCGCTGATAATCTTGGTTTCTGAGGAAGAGATCTGACTCCGAGTCATGAGCAATCAGATGGATCTAACTATGATTCAGTAAGTCTTAAGAAATATGCAAGGTAACATCATTGCAGAGTTAGAGGAGATCGGCTTACAGCTCCATGTGCATGTATAAGGTATGCCCTGACGTCTAGGAAGAACTTCAGAAGAATGTGGAGGTATGAGGAAAAGAATTGCATGCTAGGCAGTCGGGACTAGCAACAAAGTCCAAAGTTCCAAAGCCTCCGGCTTCGAAAATGGAAGACAGGCATTGGTCATCGCGGAATTTACCACTTCAGGCAGAACAGTTTAACTGTTAGATAGCAGCATAAACGAAATGTCTTACTAGAGGTTTGGCTCCAATGCGAAAATGCCAAAAATGCTTCTTTAGAAAACAAAATGATATTCCCTGTCCAATTTACACGTGTATAAGCATATAAGATGTATGCCCTGAAAGAGGTTATCAAGGCATTATTCATAGGTCCCTTATTACTGCTAATGGAATACTCCCATTAAAATTACTATTATCAAAGTAATCCAAACCTCATGTTTGATTTTACGTTATCAAAAAAAATACTTTATCACTACCGGCTAACAACGTGGAGAAAATAAAGTTTATCCTTCTTTGCTGTAAAGTACGTAACATTTATTTTCCTCTTGAAGACGCAGCTAACTAGAAGCTTAGCTAAGCACATTTTTAATTATATATCGCGTCCATTAGTCTAGTTTTCCGATTTATATTGACCCAGTTATGCTCTCCACGGCATGACTAACAAATTCGGAGACAAAGGTGTATTACGTACCGGTTTAAATATTGTTTTAGCCACCCATGACACTCTTTTATTCATTTTATTCGAATCCTGACCCTGGCCCAAGTTCCTCTCTGACTGGCTGGGGCTAACTCTATTAACTGCCATAGTCAGGTGGTTGTATTTATCTCTCCTTTTTTCAGTTGTTCTGGAATAAAATGGATAAGACAGCTGTGTATAATGTCCTTCTAATATTATAATAACTGATGAGCATTAGTTTCTAATATATAGAATCAATGGAAGTCTTGACTTAACTTTGACTTCCAATACTTAATCTGTGTTTATTTTAGGTAGTGAAGGTGTAGTAAGAAGACATGTAAACAAACCATGCATCCTGCCCTTTTTACAAGACTTCCAATCCCCTTTCCAACCCCAAAACCTCAATAACTATATTTTCTGCTGACATCACTTCCTATGGACAAATGCAAACATTAGCATACTGATATAGAAAATGCTGATCTGTGGTTATCCCTATAGCGCCTCCAAAACAAAACAAAATAAACGAAAATAATATAACAACACTTTTCACTCGCTACGGTCACCTGCAGGAAAATAAAATGAAACTCAAAGTATTTTAACAGCAATAGGATGGTCGCTCACCCGCCGCGTCTCTCAACGGCTAGAAACGTTCCGTTATCAGGATGGCGTGTGGGGACCCACTTCAAAACTTGTATTATACGGTCTAATTGACCACACGACTGGTGCTGCTAGAAAGGTGTAGGTCTTGTTCTATGTAATCAATGTCGGTCTTTGCATAATTGATTATAAAACGCTTATCCATCTAACCGCAATTATGAAAGAAGACAACGGCGATTGGTCTTTCTCATCCAACGCCAACGCAAAATTAATCATCGGAAATGGTGACTTATCGATGTCGATGAGATTCGTGTCCAAGTAAAATCACAGTATAATTACAAAGTGAAGGACATTTCATAATTTTTCTTGTTTGATAAGGATATTGTCCGCATGGAAAACTCATAGTTATGTTTAGCGCCAATTGAATTGCATTTCTACATTCCAAACCAATGATATTGATCGCGCCTACCCTGCAAAAGACTGACTGGTACTTCATTATAGATATTGTCTACCTTGCAATGGAGTAGATTGGATTTTGTTAGTCCATGTGACAGAGCTCAGGGCGGACCTCACAGATCAATTTTACTTGTCTTTAAATCAATACGAGAAATCAAGATTTGTTAATTTCAACCTGTACTGGCCAAACTTAGTCCCACACCAATATAAACATAAATCCATTATACGGATGGTGGGCGCGCCAAAAATAATATGGACATTTTTTTCATTAAATTGTAAAAGGGTATCCATGATGCATTGTTTCCATTTGCGCAGATAAATTTGTATTGTAGTTTCTGACTTATGTTTAAACGTCGCTGTGGCGCAAATGGTTTTCTGGCTGTCAGTATAATAACAGAGACAAACATTGCAGGTTTGAACCTCGCCAGAAGAATTTTTTTTTTTTTTTTACATATTTATTGTAGAGGCAGTCAAGTTTAGATCAGCTGCGTACATAAACGGAAAGTCAACTTTGACGAATATGTCGATTGTTTTTAGTTATACCACTTGATACCCATAATAGCTTTAGATGTGGTTTTGGTAGGTCTGAAGCAACCTCTGATTCCTCTAAATTGTTGTTTGGATCCCTAGGAGCTCTTTAAGGGTTGGCATAATTAACACTGATCCCTACACATCGGTTGACCGTAAAGATAATTATATCCAAAGGCTTAAAAAGGCAGTAATGTTAAGAACATATCATTGATAAATAATCCAAGCTTTATTATCTCATGTTGTAAATAAATTAAAGTGATCAAATTTAATATAAAACATGACTTATATGGGAATATATTCGATAATTCACAGAATTAATCTAGAAAATGATAATATTCAAATTTACTTAAGGCTGAAATATATTTATGTATAAAATGAAGCTGAAAAAATACAAATAATGCGAGAACAGGCCTTGATATATTATGGCTCGAATATAGATTTAACAAAGATATGCAGAAACACATAACCGATTCCAACGAGGACATGAGAGAATTAGTTTGCACTTGCATATCTCTTTGAGGTACCCCTGGTGGCCCTCAAACAGCAATACGAGCAACGACATACCGTTAGAAACAAGGCAAAGAAGCTGAAAAGGCTTGCCGAAAATGTAAGATGTACCGTTCCGCTATATGTATAAGTAGGCATAAATGCCCACATGTTGGTGTTAGTCAACAAATATAAAGACACTATAGACTCTTTTTTTACCCCGAGCAATGTTGTGGAATGTTTTGTTGTTTTTTTTTTTTACTTGATCGATGGCGACGGCGATACATTACTTTTACCATCGAGGTAGTTACACGAAGGTACTTAAGAGACTTCAGTAGCTCTAATTATGTTGAAATTGTCCAATTCAGCCATCATCTGCCGTAATTGTGGCTTCATTATTTGCATTCGAACACAATTTAGTGATTTTACGTAAACTGCTTACGGCGGCTGGTATAACGCTGACATGACGACTCATTATCAAATGCTGTTATTCTATTACGATTAAAAGACTTCAAGGCCGCTCAAGTGAATATGTAATTTTACAACAATATTTAGAAGAAAAAAAACTATTTCCCCACTCCAATATTTTCCATTTTTATTAACCCTCCACTGTGCGCAAGTAGGGTATCTGACAACATATTCCCCCATCCATACCCTGGAGATGCAATCGTTGGACACTATTAACATTGTCTCGCCGTGTTATGAATATCGATAAATGCAAATGTGTTCAGGTAAACAAATAAAGTACCAGAGCCCCCTGTATCATCCACACACTTAGGTATGTGACGCACTGATGTTTCATTTAGCGGTAGAAACATTGTTACTGCAGCAAAAATATCGTTTCCAAAATGTTCTCCGATACATGATACTTAGCAAATATGTTCGGTGATCGTATCGTTTCTTGCTGATAAGGATCATTTGGTTGTAAATTTGTAAAATATCGGTCGCGACCAACCAAATTCTGAAAGAACAGTAACCAGTTCCAGCCAGAAAAGCTCAATTCCAAATCTAGAAGCCTTTATCAACACAATTGAAAACGACACATCCAAAAACATCAACCATTCTATAATCATTGAAAAACAGAAATTAAACCTGCATATAAGGTTCCTGTTGTGGTTGTCATGAATAGAGAAGGCTACATAAGTGAAAGCAATTAGACACTGAGTGACACTAAGTCCTACCAAATACTAGACCACGATCCAACACTGGACTAGGAGAAATCATCACAAATATTATTGAGGAGACGTATCTAACTATGCACATAGACCAACCAACAAAAGACTACCAAAGCCCAGAAAAACCGAGGGAGGGTAGATTGTATATTCTACCTAACATCCACAAACAAGGAAACACCTGTAGACCCATAATCTCGTGTAACAGGCATCCCGCGCAAAGACTTTAGATCATTTCATGATAACACATGACTACAAATTAGCATCATATCTTCAGGACACGACAGATTACCTCCTAAAAAGCAAACGCAAGCCAACCATTACAGCCAGATACAAAGTTTGTTTCCTTACACTTCACTGTCTTGTATGATAAAACACCGTACATCGAAGGGATGCATGTGTTTTGTGAAGCATAGGAAACAAAAACTGTAGACAATCCGCCCACTCACGTCCAAGTCAAACTCTTATATCATGTCCTAAAGCTCAGGAACGTTTACTTTAATGAAACAACTTTTTATGGATAGACTAGGGGGTCCATTTTAGAATTGGTTACCAGTAGTTACGCTTCATTAATGACATATAAATGAAGTGGCAACATGAGAGAGGAAATATGAATCGTTTCATATGCAAAGCAAAACACATTCATCCCTCGATAAATTTGCCACAGAAGTCTCCAACTCAAACCACGTTTTCCTGGACACAACAGCCAGATTTGTAGAAAACACATTCCATATATACATCTGCTGAAAAACAACTAATAAACACCAATATTTCTTCTAACTAGTCGTCATCCAAAACACTGCATTCGGAACATCGCATATAGTCAGGCACTGAGGAAACTCAGAATCCGCTCCGACAATAAAGCATTCGAAAAAATACCTGAAGAGTTATATAAACATTTGATTAACCGAGGCTACGACACAGACCAGATAGCGGAGGCAACTCAAAAGGGTAAACAAACGCACCAAAATAACCTACTAAAATATAGATAGAAGGAAATGGTTGATCGGATACAATTTACCATCCATACAAACCCAAAATAAGTAAGATCATTTGGAAACACTGACACATTATGGAATCGTGTGACACACTAAAGATAATCCTCCCGAACAAGCCAGTAGTAGCCTACTGGAAACAAAAAAAAATCCCACTCAAAGACATCATAGTCATGGCTTAGCTATCATCAATCATCAACCAAGACCACTCTAGTAAAAATTACCCCCGTGACGATAAAAGGTGCAAAACATATCAACATATGATAGCGACCAACACATTTTCTAACACAGCGACCAGCGAAAAGCTGAACATACATGGTCCAAGCAGAACGTGCGACAGCGAATGTAATTTATCTCATCACATGTACTACCTGTAGCTTTCATTATATCGGAGAAACTGAAAGGTTACACAAGAGGATAACGATTCACAGATCTGATTGGATGACAAGAAAAGCTGTACAGAAGTCAAGCTGCAGAACACTTCTATTCCATTGGCTCCATATTCAGTGATGTAACAATTATTGCAATTGATCACAAACCAGACTGGAGTTCCGAAACCTGGGAAAAAAGGAATCTTACTGGATTCGTGGCATTAGAACATGGAAACCAAGCTGTTTCAACCAATAAGACTATGAAATGGTAACCATGCATATATATATATATATATATAATCATCGTCTTTTTGCAGCCGGCACATTTTAATTCAAATAATGTTTGAAATTTGCTTAATAGTCAATAAATAACCTATAATTACTACTAAAACAATGAAATATCAAGAATATAATTTGTGGTTAAGCAAGATTTTAATAAAAGAAACAGATATGGCTTATCGATTTCTAAATTATTATATAAAATATTTTGCATCAGCATCAAACTAAGGCCAACTAGTTGTAACAACATAACTTTCAAGCTTGTATGTCTGTAGAAATAGTAATGGAAATTTTTTTTATTCTCAAAGCCTTTTGTGTTTTCTGTTTGTCTGGTCTGTGTTTTGTATTTGCCTTTGAAGAAAGACCCATTAAAGTTGAAAACGCTTAGGCTAGTTAGAAACTAACTTGCACTGTTCCTTGTTGGTTTGTTGTATATATGAAAGCGTAAAACGCATTAGTTTATACTGACAATTCAATTTTATCATCATCATCATCATCATCATTATCATCATCATCATCATCAATCCCTTAACCTAAGAGGTCGTTGGGGCAACACAGTTGACTTTACAACCAATTCTGTCCATCTTTCCCTGTTCTCTTCTGCCCTTTGGGAATCTCCAAATCACATGCCTGTCCACTCCTTAATGTTGTCTTCCCACCCCTTTTTCTGTCTGCCTCTTCTTCTGCACCCTCGCACTATGCCTTGCAAGATTGTTTTTTCCAGTCCAGATGATATTGAGACATGACCGTACCACTTCAGTTTACACTTTTTTACAGTGGTCAAGAGGTCTTCATAGGATCCAATGGCTTGTTGGCTCTTATTGTGGACTTTTTTGTTGGTTACATGGTCAAAGTATGAGATGCCCAAGATCTTGCGGTAGCATCTCATTTCGAAGGTTTGAATCCTTCATTGTAGATCTGATGTGAGCGTCTATGTTTCACACGTATACAGAAAGATGGATATGACAATCGAGCGCATCAGCCTTATTTTGGAACCAAAAGCAATGTTGGTATCTTTCCATATTGGTCTCATCTGGACTTCTGCATCCACAACAGTTACTATAAATATTTTATTCCGTATAATCTTTATACAGTATCTTCAAAACTTAACGATGTTTTTTGTTCTTGACATTATCAGTAATAACCAATAATTCGTCAACATGTCATCTCGCTTGTAATGTATATACTCGAATATCACCAGTGTAAAATCTACCCCCTCCCCGCTACAAAGTGGATATTTACTTGCAGGTATAATGCTTCAACTTTCAAATCAAAAGGCGATTGTTAAGCATAAGCTCCATTAATTGACTGCGAACTGGGAGAAAATTGCCGAATCTGGATAATAAACAAGGCAGCAAAAATCATATAATTATGCTTTGCTGATTGATTTTTTTTTATATCAATAATACATATTTGAATTAGGCCGCATTATGACATTCTGTGTCTGTTTGCAAAATAGCCATTTATGACGATAATTTATCGGACATACACATTGTAAAATATTAATAAACTGTATTGTTCCGATTTATCAGTCTTTGTTTGCCTTTCTAAGATTCAACGAATTTGTAATGTGTGTCCCAATTACCAGTCATGCCTTACTGTTTCAACGACATGGCGCACACAGTTATCAAATTAGCGATGTGCCAACGTTCAGCTCACGATTGTGCTCTCTAGTAGATGATGTATATAAATTTACCATTGTTTATGTAGATTTATTCATCAATGATGATTTACAAAAAAAAACGTGTTAAGCACATTTGCATCGTTACGTTTACCTATAGTTTTCGACATGGTGCTACCCTCGTTTATTGTTGATACATTTTACCGTAACTAGCTTGCCCTTATTATCCCGAGGGAACGGATGGCAAGAGCAAGCCAGTCTCAGCAAAACTATCAATATCTACATACGGTAAAATTATGTCCTTTAAAATAACTTGTAAGGTCTCTTTCTACCACGGTTTCTCGATTATCCATGGGTATAGATTTCTAAGAGCCTAACGACAATCTTCAACTATTCCATGTTAATGTGGAGGCAGCTGCGTAGACGTTGTTTGTAGCATAATAAAATGCATAACACTCTGACGCATGTTTGGTGAGATAAAGTACTGCTAATGTAACCAAAGAATAGTTATTGCTGTCGAAAATGTCACAAACGTGCTGAAACGAAATTGCATTTAGTTTCGCAGTATTGTACTTATGTATAGCAAGAGTAAGAGGTTCCAAACTCTCATGCTGGATTGCAAGTGGTCTGCTGTTCATTCTTGTATAAGCCCACGTCGGAGAGGTCGGGCCGCTTCATTAAACACGCCAAGAATATATGTTTCGTTGTACCAAGCCTTCGAAGTATCAAGAAGAGAAACAAAGAATAGCGGTGGCCATCGAAAATGGCACCGACTTGCTTGGATAAAGATGCCCTGTAGTTCGATCTCGAAGATAGTTCTCATCTGGTTCCTGCTAGGATTGAAGTAAATGATCAAGGTGTCTAAAACGGATGAAATTCACATATTCACAAAACATACTTAAATCTTCTGACAGTCTTTCGTAATTAATAATTATAAAAAGGGGATGCTTAGTTTGGACAGCAAGACAACTATTTAATTACAGCTACATGTAATATTTATGCTTATTTCTCTCCCTTATGATGCAACATCATAGACAATCTAGCCAAAATAGGTGACAAGCTGCCAACTTATGTACCAGTCTGACAAACACTTGCAACGATTTGCCAGAATCATTCTGTCTTAGCCGCAGCATATTATTTTATGATGCTTATTTTGGGGCAAATGACAATTACATTATAATTGTTGTCTGACGAAAAAAATAAATACTGGTTAGACTAAAAAGTGTCAACGTATTGATTATGAACAAAGCGTAAAATGAATTAAAAAACAAACGGATTAATACAAATCCTCCTACGTTTCATAGCCACTTGATGGACATAATTCATCTGTTCTATCTGCAAATCCGTCTGTACACCCATTCCTTCGTTTGCTAGTCATTTCAGTGTTCTTTGATACACTAATTGATGGAAGATATTACATATGGTGTGATATCCCGAGGATGAGTAGTTGACAGTAAATTCTTAAATTCTTAATTCATCTCTTATAGCAAGAATGATTGCAGGGCTTATTTTGTAGCTTTCATATACCCCATGCATAGCGATTGAAGGCGAGTAATAATATTTGCTGTCGTGTGTTATGTGCATGAAAAATAATGATGAGAAGATTACACTCCAAGCTTTAAGTACTGTATGACACGCAGATGGATAATTGTTATAGATACACCTGTAATTGTTGTTGTGTGAATCGATCGTTTCATTCTCTTTCTTTCTCCTGTAACCTGCGAACAACACAGCAAGTGTGACCTTGGCTAAACAAACCTTTAAAGAAAGCAGCGATAACAAATACAATTAAGCAGTTAAAGAGGTGTCTTACCCGTTGAGCTGACATGTTTTAGCATCTACCCAAAGGCGGGTCGTGCATGAATATGACAACATTCAAGGCTAAGATACATCTAATTAGCAGTTACTTCATGAACATTTCAAACGAAGACCCTAGACGCCAAATCAAAATGACGTGTCATCTACTGCATAT
The DNA here is from genome assembly GCA_016617855.1 of Megalonaias nervosa. Taxonomy (NCBI): domain Eukaryota; kingdom Metazoa; phylum Mollusca; class Bivalvia; order Unionida; family Unionidae; genus Megalonaias; species Megalonaias nervosa. The sequence continues at coordinate 13,076 of JAECUM010021755.1, read as the reverse complement.
ACAGAATTTAAGTTTGCATCAGATATAAACATCCGTAAATTGATGGCTTTCAAAGTACGTTTTAGAACCGATCAATACATTAAAAAATGTATGCAAGCAGTACTCACACATTACGTTGTTATATCCTCCATAACAAAACTCATAGAAATAAGTACAAAACAGAAAAAAAGAACAGACACAAAAAGTCAGAGGAAAGCACATAAAGGATGAAAGAAAAACAAAATAATAGATACTAGAAGAAAAACAAATACAGAAATAAGATACGAAAGATAAAATAGGAAAAGCAACCGGAAATAGAAGACAATACAGAGTTCCCAATCAGTATCTACACCCAACAGTTTTATACGTATTCATCCCTCTGAATTTAAACACATCGTTATTGTTGTTGGGTTTGCTTTTTCTATTGCTTATGGTACCTTTTACCCCAAGTTTACCTAGAGCACATGCCCCTCAACATACACAGATAAAATGTCCCTACATTAAGGCTATCGCCTGAATATTCTTCTCTGTGGTAAGCCTTCACAGCGCACAAAATTAGGATATTGTCTACCGTCACCCAAAGAAACATTCTCTTCGTGAAAATGTTTATCCCATTGCAAAATTTATCAACAGAGTACTCTAGCGACAGACACCACCCCCACTCACAAACAGCAATACTCGCAGACATTTTCCTTGGCATATATCAAGCAGATGTCAAAAGTCTAAACGAAATATCTGAATTTAAATTATTTTTATAGTTAATACATTCTTTTGCCATGTATAGAGCTAGATTTACATTTATTACGTTTTTGAAGTCGTGGGATGTAATTTATGAAGTTCATTAGATGCATCTTAGTCTGAAACAAATCATTCACAAAGAATATGGTATATTTCACTTTATATATTATGTCTGGTAGCTGGGTTATGATACATGTACTGGAAACGACACATAACATCATTGGCTCTACAGGAGATATTGCTCCATTACCAGGAAAGTAATCAGGCACACAGTTACAGGTATCATTGATTCGGAGTGACTCTTTGGAAATCTGTCATGCGATAAAGGTCGGTATATTAACATAAATGACAGAATGACTATGGTGTTCTAAGGTAATTGTCGTGCCAGAAAAGTAAATAGGTCTGTAGTGGAAACACTTTCTGCATGACTTGTGCAAATGTTACAATGTCATCCGCAAAATCGCAATGACTGCATGTGGTAATATTATACACATCTTGGGATTTTGGTTTTTTTAGTATATGAGTAAACGGGAACCGCAGAGACGAGGACACAATAATTATTACGATAAGATTCGAATATAATTTTGTAATGATTGGTAATTAGAAGAACAATGAAAACATATGATCTCAGTCATTATTAAATCAGGCATCAACATCATCAGTATATAAACAGGGGTGTGCTTGCTAGAACATATAAATAATGTATTATACATTTATTTGATGAACGAGCTTATTTTGAGTTTATCTAACCATTTATTCAATCATGCTAATCCCTCCTGTACAGTGCGCAAAACTTCCAAAATGTTTCAATTTTAAAACTTGCACTCTATCCGTATTTAGAAACGAAGCAATTCTCTCACACACCACTAACAAAAGTATAACAAACAAGATTTTAATTAGAATTATCTACCATCCATTTTCCATGTACCCGCTTTAAAAACATGTCAAGACATGGACAAAATCAGAGCTAGGAGAAATCTTTCAGATGTATTCCCATGTTATAACCTACAACATAATAGCAAGCTACATATTTGAAAATATGATTTCTGCAACAAATCATATTATTCATACAGCCGTAAAGCATTAACTCTTCAAATTCACCATAAATATTTTGAAACATGCAGGGAAATACAGCACGGTTATTTCCATAACCAAATGTTTGTCTCAAAGCCAATCTTTGAAAACTAGGCATTATTATTTAAACCTATAGCAACTACAATGCATCACCATCGCAAATCCCCACTCTTTCCTACTGAATAATCCAGTCCTTCCCCGATTAGTATCCACTAATGCACTCTTTCCACACTAAGCAATGACCAACACGGCTAACAATTCAACCTTGCAGCAACGTTGCACTAAGGTTGTAGCAATATTATCATATCTCGTTATGGCAACGCAGTTTGGTGAACTTGCTGGAATGTTGCTACAACCTTGTTACTTAACGTGATTACATACAACATTCTGACAACATTCAAAACCTATATAGAAACTTGAAGAATGATAGCTGCTTGTGTTTCTGAAACCCATATGCCCTACTGCTATCAAGAAAGATCAACATTTCAAGTACTCGATGTACAAATGTCAACATTAGTCCATTTAGCAGGCGACTGAGACAGCTGGATTTTCAAGACGACTGCCATTGTCACCATATTGTATGTCATATCTGAACTATTTTCATTTGGGACAAACCAGACATCACCAATCATTTGCCCAAATTACAATGAGTAGCAATAACATGTCAGGGTACACGAATGCATACAATCACTCAGACATTATACAAATGTGCATACTTGGAAGGCAGTGATGAGTGATAACTCTCGCAAATTAATTCATTGTGTACATATAAAATTAACTATGCACAGTTTAGAAGTTTGACTTACCCGTGAAACTAAACTGAATATGAACCTAAAAATCTTAAATAGTAAATATACTTAATTGAGAAGAGGCAAGTGGGAAGGCACAAAGTAAAAGTTCTACATATGTTTTACAGGCACTTTATTTTTATCTTGATTTTCTAGATTTTAATAAGATTCAAAGCCTGAATCGGTATCCTTGACAGCAAAGTCAGTCTATGTCATCTTCTGCTTAGGCTCCTGCAAATGGAAAACAAATTTTGCTAAAGTCACATATCTTCGCAGCATTCCTTAATGCTATAAGTCAAATCAAACTTTCTTTACTGTATTTGTACTTCCCTAATATCGTTAATCAGGGTTACAATTGTACATACACTTGTCAATAAAAGCAAATTGATGGAGAAATAGATTTGCGCAAAAATATGTTATGTATGTAATTAATTAGCTAATAAACTGTGTAGTTGACAAGAGATGCGTTTATTACTCACAAAAACCTAATATACATAATAATCACCGTAGTACACGCAGTATGGAATTCTTTCCACCCAACATCATCATAATATTAAAACTAATAATCCCAGTATTATGTTTCATTCTATAATTATTAATATTTTAGGTACAGACTGAACATGTCGGCCGAGAAACCACACTTTGTTTGGAAATGGCACAGCTTCGTGGCATTGTGCTTACATGTGCTTGAATTTGTCTGCAGACATGATAGAACAATCAGGCTAAAATTAATCTATGTCACAATAGAAACGTTAGTTTCTGCAACTAAAAATGCGAATTATTAATTAATTGAATAATGTTCTTACCTTGACGGTTGAAAATAGCAGATAATTCATCGTCTCATCACCCACAAAACAGTATTCCGGCGGTACAAGAACTGCTAAACACATCGGTTCGTAGATTGATAAAAATTGAAAAGACAATAATCGTGCGTCATATCATTAATCACAACAGCTGACGAATGAAATATTTTCCGATAAAAATTACAACCTTTCTTTTGTTTCTGTTGACAATATAAATGAAATAAAACGACGACAAAGTGATTGTTCCTCCTCAGAGTGTAAACACAACTTATGTACAACGTTGTAAAATTGTCAAATATGATCGTTTCATAAGTGACACTATTTAGTGTATATGCTGTTATGGTCAATGCACACTTGTACCATTTGCAATGTTTTTATATTTTTAGATCAGAGGACTATGAAAATTCTGTTCATGTGTAATGTTTTAGCAATGTTGCCAGAATGTTATTTCCCCACGTAATCAAATCATAACCTTACAGCAACGTTGTGTAAACGTTATGTGTTATCTGGAAAGGATCACAAATCCAAACTCCATTCGATATGTGGTAAATTTTCCCTTTACGATTAAACATGAAAGATTTTAATTGTGGATACATTTTCTTTCCTTTTTTCTAATGTTCTCATTTCTTATATTTGTACATGTAATTTTGGAGCCCTTCATGTGATTCTAGTAGCTGATATCAAGTACGATATTTTTCACACAAATATATACTGAAGGGGGGAAAATTAGTACCACATTTGGTTATTTTCCTAACGGTGTATGATGATATATTTTAATAGACAGACTAATGGATATGTGGACTTTCAGACCGGCAGCATCGCACTATCAATTACCTTTTTCTTCGGACAAGAACATACACTATCAATTACCTACCTTCACAAAATAGTTCGAGTTCCACTTGAATGAAACAAATGTACCAACCCCTGGATGAATACCATTTCAGATATTAACTTCCATCATTCAGTATTAAATAAACACATCCATATTAATCACACTCCATGGTAGAATCAGCAATCATTAATCAAGGTCTCCGGCTTGCAATCGGCAGAATTTACTTATGAACAAGTACTCTCTCAATATGTTTGCAACAAAGATCTCATAACTGTAGTAGGTAAACATAATCTTTGTTTTATTTCGATTTCGTGTTTGAACATGTCCAGTAAAAAAAACTTCCACAATCAGGCTGACGCAGCAAAATGATTCCGATCACGCAGGCTATAACTATTAAGTACAGTTTCGAGGTTTATACGGGAAAATATGTACGACTACTATTGCTTGTTTGGTCTTGTCTTGGCTATATGAAATACCTTTGTTAGGTTACGTATTCAAGCATATTTCCATTTGTAAATTTCAAGGTAAGAAATCAATTCAAGTACGCAGTGGCAAAGAATTTTGAAACTTGTCGTCAGTGGCAATTTACGCAATGAAAATTATATCAACAATGAAGAGCTTATGCAGCGGGTAATACTCTTAAGCATATACCAGAGCAGTGCGTGACACCGCTGAACTATTAGTATTTTCAAGTACTATTATCCAACTCACCCTTTCACACAGGTGTATTTTGAACAACGCAAACTCTCCAAATCCGTTGAAAGTTGATCGTACGTGATTGTGTGTCACCGATAATGTCAATTATAATAAACTGGACGCCACTATAAGTTACTATATTAATTTCTATGTTGAAAATAGCTTTTCTACAGGGATAAGACCCCCACCATACGATTCAATCCTATCAATAGATTACAAACGTAATCGAAAATTCTTTAGATCTTAATGAAATGAGCAAATGTATCAAATACGATTGAAACAAAGATCATCTTATAAAATGACAGATGCAAACATTATCATAACCTCTGTTGTAAACATTGTTATACAATAGCGACATAATCGACAAATTTAAATCGGTTTGCCTGCGCTTGTGTATTTTATGCACATTTATTGCTTAAAAAGAACACGAAGTATATTTCCCTTCTTCTAATTGCATGTCACATCTGTAATGTAAAATTACCACTAAACACATTCAAGAACAACAAAAAAAAAACCACGTAATTTTTTTATGTAATCCTTAAACAAAATATCAGCACATTTTTAATTCGCGATCACCCATAACCTCACTACAGATACATTCGCCACTGTGGTATCATTCTGTATTCAAAACAGTCATTAAGATCAGTTCATCCCAGCTTTACATCTTCGTAAGGATCGTAGGCAATAGTATTACTTTCCTTCTGTCGATATTAATGGAGGATAAGTAGAGTGCATAATAACCTCACTCTCAGACCGGAATCAAGATTTTAAGTCTTCAGTGTCATCGATTCATCATCGTAAAACATTGCACCAAATATGCTATACGTCCTCAATCGAGGTGTAGATTGTGTTACAAAGGCAACTCAATGTAATAATGAGTAAACGGAAAATGGACATAAGGCTAACTCGTCGGAGGAACATGACCAATTACAATATATTTGCATCAGTGTAGATAGTGTTAAGTGTCCATCGTCGGACGATTAAGTAATGACGGGTAAGATGTGGAGTAATACAAAACGATTTTAAAAGTAATTGTGATTTTATATTTGGCCAGCTGCTAAACTATTTACATTTTATAATTATTAATATTGATTAACCTTTTATTTATTTCATCCATTTTAGCCACTTTGAGCCTAATAGGTAAGGGCAAAATTGTAGTCTACCTCGACATCAAACCACAGTACATATTCGTGTCAGGAACTCGTGGCAACTTCTATTATATTTACTGGACAAAGCGGTTTGACCTCCGAGAATATCAATGTCCATAGGAAGTGGGAAGAAGAAAATGAAGCCACTTAACGAACCAGCCTAGCTGACATTTTACTGTTTTAATTCGTACATCTTATTGTTATTGTTATTTTTATTATCTCAGACACCTTCATAGTCTTACCAAGGTCTTTCAGAATATCCTTCTCTGAGTGTTGGCTTCCAAAACTATGAAATATATTGTTACGGCTCTAGGTCTTTAGCAATGTAACATGAAGAAGTGAAGCCAGCAAGACTAGTGAAATAAATAAATTTATTTTCTCAATTAATAGTGATGTCTTGTACTGGGGCATCATGCCGTAGAAATGTAGCATCATTTCACAACCAGATGTGGAGTCGTAAGGTTCAGTGGGGTTTCGTACAGCCAGTGTGAAGCTGTAGCTGATGAAGATGGTTCGGAGGATGATAGTGGTCATCTCGTTCCGAGGAATCAGAGCATCGGGACCAACGGGTGTGAATCGCATAAGGCGGCCCTTGAGGGATCCTTCGACAGACTGGAAGGGGCGGACCATGCGAGATTTCTCCTTGGCCATCGAACAGAGCGGGACCGAACACATTTTATGTCCCTCGCAACAAATTATATGTTCCATTATTAAATTATTCCTGTTCTACGGATTGCTGAATATTATTGCTGGTTTATTATATTCGTTGGAAAATATAGCCTGCGCGGATTCAATGGTGAATTGCATTTCATAGCTGCAGTGCAATCAACAATCGAATATTTTCACATGCCAATGCAATGTTTTCAAGCTGGCTTTATCGAACGAGTCATTAAAAAGTGTGGCAATAAAAGCCTTGTCAAGTGGCGCGGTTATATCGATATATTTAATAGTTGGGTACCAACCAAACAATTAATTAATATTGGGAAATAATGTTTTTGTAGATTTTCTCTTACTTACGTTTGACAGATTTACATTTTACGGGCTCATATAACGATATTAAATATCGTCGGCTATCGTCAGAGATCGTCATTAGGTTAAATATCTTGACAAATATGAAATCGAATTTTATGTTTTTCTGTCGTTCTGGAATTCTGATGTTTAAAAATGGTTTCATCAGCCGCCAAAACGACTGATTTTCATCTAGCATCTCCTGCTGTAAAATTATCATCCGCGATAATATCGCAGGCGTAAATATTAGCAAGTAGTTTCTTCAGATCCATAATATGATATATTTTTAGCTAATTTATAATAATAAGATGACTACCGAGATAAAATATCATCAATAAATTAATATATTAAATCATGGAGAATTAGCCGAAGCAGTGCGAAAATGTTTGTCAGGGTATAGTTTTTATTCTGTCTACGTTATTGTTATGCAAGGCGATTCTGTTAAGATTCTACTAAGAGCAGCAGAAAAAAATAAACTTAATGACAGCGCAGTAATGACGCTAAAGTTTAATAAAGATGATGCTATTGCGTTTGATCACAATTCCTTAACTAAAAAAGAGCTAGAAAATACAATTAATCATTATATCTAAAGATAATTCTGTCGAATGTTGATTGTGATGTTGCCGTATTTATAACACCGTCAGCAACTCTCTTGACGTTGCCGATTTTATTTTATAGTATTGAGCAGCAGCTGAAATTGATTTAAATTTAAGTTACTCATCCGTTTCAAGATTTACCGCAATGATAGGTTTTGCCGGGCATCTAAAATTGATACTACCACCTCGTCCTCGTTTTGTATTTTCTTTTGACGTGACAAGTGTGAGGTTTTCCAGACGATTATCTGTTTTAACACTGTTGACGTGGTCTTTTACTAAACCATCAGGTATGGGTCCGTTAAACGTTTCGTAAATAAATCTATGGCTATAATAATTAACTTTATCTGTTGCATTCCTCAAACAGTTACCATAATATATCCGCTGTTGCTCATATTACCTAATACTTTTCTCGTTTGGACACTTCCAATAATTCCTTTGTCAGAGGCCTCGTAAAGATCAAACACGGGTTGAGGTTGAAATTCATTTTGTAAAGACAAGTTTTCAATATTGTCATCATTTATCGAACCATTTACTCGATAAACTCGTTGTCCAGCTGGTCTGTCTCCGCAAAACAAAGTGTAAACAAAATCTTTCCTAAACATTTCTACTTTCTCAGTATTATCTCCTCTAACACTTATCATCATTGCAGCTGGTGTTAATTTACCAAACGGTCTTTGATATCTCACGTTGATCACTGAACCAAATGCATTACCGGCGTAATGATTATGAATTGGGTGAACGCGATATTCTTCCTGTTCGTCTGCCGTCTATCTCATGTAACTCAAATTTTCTTCCATTATACTATAAGCATTTTTATATCTCTAATTGATTGTTCCTCCTCTGTAGACCTCATGTATGTAAATCCAAATTTCTTTCATTGTATTATAATCCTCTTCTATCAATGTTAAACGCAAATTTTCTTTCATTATACCATAGGCTATTTATATCTCTAATTGATGTTTTGACTAGCACTTCGATCGATTTGTGTGTAATGCGGTGAGCTGTGATTTGAACACCTAAACGAGCCTTATAGGAGAACTCACAAAATAGCCTCTGCTTTTGCAGGATTTGATAACAGCTATCGGTTTGATAAACAAATCGTTTAAGTAAATTTCACTGCAACAAATCGTTATCATTTGTTAGAACCAACTGTAAAACGTGAACTTGAAAAACATAAGGGTTTGAAAATACTAGTGCAATATCACGTTATACTTTCAAAGGTACTTGTGACAGAAGAATCGACCGATGAGGAAACTGCAGACCCTTACATTAACGCAAAATCGAAACGTGTTTTGTTTGGAACTAATCTCTCATTACTAGCCGAGGAAATACATCAGGAGATACATAAAAAATAGAAGAATTTACCGAATCAGGTCAGGGATGAAAGTTTGAGATGATCACTGAAATTTTATTTCACACAATAAAATATAACGTATTACGCGGTAGTTCGTATATTGACCTGACACAAACAATAAAAAATAAAAAAATGTTGCATAAAGGTAAAGAGCTTTGATAGTAAATGTTTTCAGTGGGCTATTCTTTCTGCGATGTTTCCAGCAAAAAAATGCTGACCGCGTTGACAAATATTTTAGTCACGTGTCAAAATTAAATTTTACTGGTATTGAATTTCCAGTTGCAGAAAATCAAATACCAAAGTTCGAAAAGCAAAATCATAGTATCTCAGTTAACATATTTGGTCTTGTTAACATGAAAACGTTTATCCAAGTTATATTTCAGAAAAGCTTCGCAATCGACAATAAACTTGCTGTTTTATAAAAATCATTACTTTTGGAACAAAAACTTTTACGGATTTGTTGGTAAACAGTATAACAAAGATAAAAATAAAACATTCTTCTGTTATCGTTGTTTGCACGGTTGTTCTGATAATGAAAAATTACAAAAGCATTTACAGTACTGTAATAATGTACAACGAATAACAATGCCGTCCAAAGATAATAATTTATTACAGTTTGTCAATCATAGGCACAAACTAAAATTTCCTTTTGTTATATACGCCGTCTTCGAGTGTTTACTTCAGCCTGTGCTTGGCGCAGAAAATAATCCTAACCAATCGAGTGCAAGAAAAACTCAAAATCATATCCCATGCGGAGCAACGTATAAAGTAGTTCGTTGTACTGACTCGAGTTTATCCATGTCGATCAAATTATATTGTGGTAAGGATCCGGCTGTTTGGCTTCTCAAGCAGTTGATTAACGAAGTTGATGATATATTTAAACGTTGAAAAAGAATCGTTCCAATGATAAAACTGACGGCCCAACAAGAATCTGATCATGAACAAGCAGAATTTTGTCATCTTTGTGAAAAAGTCTTTGACGCTCCCGATAATAAAATAGTACGTGATCATTGTCATTTAACCGGGCAATATCGTGGAGCGGCTCATGATAAATGTAATTTAAAATTTCACGCTCCGGATTTTGTTCCAGTTGTTCTTCACAATTTCAGAGGATATTATGACAGTCACATTATCGTCGATGCTTTTGTTGATCCTGAAATAACGTCTTGTTTAAAACTGGATAATACGATCAAGTGTATTCCAAATAATTTTGAAAAGTATAAGTCAGTTACTTTATGTAAATTGCGTTTCATCGACAGCCTACAGTTTATGGCAGCATCGTTAGATGATCTGGTAAAAGGTTGTAGCTACTTTGATAACTTACAAGATTGTTTTGGAGAAACATTTAATCTATTAAAGAAAAAAGGAGAATTTCCGTACGAGTATCTCGACGATTGGAGTAAATTTGATGACACTTCTTTACCTGACAAAGATAAATTTTATTCGCAACTAAAATGGGAAAATATAACTGCTGACGAGCATAAATATGCGCATGATATTTGGAAAGAATTCGATTGCAAGACATTTGGCGATTATCATGATATGTATTTGAAAACTGATGCGTTAACATTGGCGGACGTGTTTGAAAGCTTCAGAAAGGTGAGCTATAATAATTATAGATTAGATCCCTGTTGGTGTTACTCTGCTCCTCTGTTATCTTGGGATGCTCTGCTAAATTTGACATTGACATATTTAACTTTATCGAAAAAGGTATCCGAAACGGTATTAGCGTGATAACAACAAAGTACTCGGAAGCAAATAATAAGTATATGTTGAATTATGATCCTAATAAATCATCGAAGTATATCATTTATTTCGATTTTAATAATTTGTACGGTTATTCGATGTCAGAACCAATGCCATTTGGTGGCTTTCATTGGATTACGACTGACCAATTTCTAGCAGAGACAAAAAGAAGATACCTGACGATGTTTCGTATTTTGTTGAAGTTGATCTTGACTATCCTACTCCGCTACACGACTTACACAACGATTATCAGTTTTGTGCGAAATCAATGATAATAGATTATATTTTGTTATCTCAAGAACAACAAGCAAAAGAATCACCAAGACAAAATTATATGGTCAAAGAGCTAGTACCAAATTCACTCGATAAGAAAAATTATGTTTTGCACTACAAAGTATTATAACAAGCGGAAGATGCTGGCCTTGTGCTGAGGAAAGTTCATAGAGTGTTAAAGTTTAATCAGTCGCCGTGGATGAGAGGTTATATTAACTTAAACACTTCGAGGAGAGCTGTAGCAAAAACTGATTTTGAAAAAAAACTTCTTTAAGCTTATGAACAACTCCGTTTTTGGTAAGACAATGGAAAATATTAGAAAGTGAGTAAACATCGAGCTAGTTAATGATGTCATCCAAGGAAGAAACTTGTGTCAGATGATAATTTTGTTAGTATGAAAATTTTTAATGAAAAGATACAAAGAAAAAAAACCAAATCTAAAACTCAATAAACCAATTTATGTTGGAGCTTTCGTATTAGATTTGTCAAAGTGGCTCATGTACGATTTTCGTTATAATTTTGTTAAGAAGCAGTGGCCGTCAAGTAGATTATTGTTTACTAAGACTGACTCGCTTGTTTATGAAATGGAATGTGAGGATGTCTATTAGGATATTTACAATAACCGACATCTGTGTGGTCTCTCCGATTACCCTCGTAACAGTAACTTTTATGATGATACAAATAAAAAGGTTATTGGTAAGTTGAGGGATGAAATGAACTCGCACATCATCAAATATTTTATCGAATGTATGCCGTGTTGCTGGGCAATAATAAAATAAGGAAAAAAGCAAAAGGTTTGCCTCGTGATTTTGTTAAAATATTTATGGGATTTGATGATTAGAAATATGCACTTGACGGCGTATTAGTTTGATAAGAGCAATGGCTATTCGAACAAATCATCATAAACTTGAAACAGATGTTATTATCAAAAGGGGATTATGTAATTTTGATGATAAACGTTATTGTGAAAATGGAGTAGATACGTTTTCTCTTGGGTACTGATCTATACTCGATATTATATTCTCATCAGATGATAAATCTATACTTGACATTATATTTGATGACTAGGGTATGAAATTTTGTGTGCACTTTAGAAATAATGTTTGGAAATTTCACAGTGACAAATAGCTATATTAGCAAGACCAAATATCTAATGATAGACGGTAAACAGTTGACAGTTGAAATTAACAATAAAACATCAGGAATATGTTTTAGTGGTATCGGCTTTCCTCGTGACAAGTTAAAACTTTCGCTTATCAGATCTGGTAACAGCGAGTATTTTAATAATCTTGACAAAATTAAGCTGTGACTTATCAAAGGAATTTAATAACTTTCACGATCCTATCAGTCAACAAAAATATAATAAACTTCCCATTGATCTCGATCGATCGAAAAAGTATATTTTAATGATAAAAAATATCCTCTTAATAAACAACAAATAAAAGATTTATTTGAGTCTCGTCGTTGTGTAAGCGGTAGAATAAAGTTTAGTCTCTATTATAATGATAATGAAATATTTTTAATATCCACAGTTAAAACACTAATAATCGGTGATGAGGTCTAATAAAATAATCTCAAACAGAAAATGGGGTCTCTGAGGCAAAATATATGATAGAAACTTTGAAATGTGAAAATAAATGTTCTATCAATAGCCATCGCCTGGTCCCTAGTATAAAATAGGGTCTCTGAGCCAGAATCCTCTTGGGGTGAAAATGGAAGAGGGATTGGTGAGGTCTCTGGGATAGGGAATATGTACTTCTCTGGAGGGAAAATGGGGTCTTTGAGCCAGAAACCTGATTTTCTCTAACTCCTCTAACCCGATTTTTTAGTGTATGTGAATTATATATCTCAGAGGTAGGAAACATTTTCATATACTATCAGAATTCTACTTTTGACCTTTGGTGGAGAGTGTGGGTGTGGTAAAATGCTGTCTCTTGCTCTGTCTCTCTCTCACTCCCCTTCCCCTTCCACCTCTCTCTCTCTCTCTCTCTCTCTCTCTCTCTCTCTCTCTCTCTCTCTCTCTCTCTCTCTCTCAGTACAT
>JAECUM010021754.1:0-31855 GCA_016617855.1 Megalonaias nervosa | reverse complement strand
CATCTTAGAAACGGTGGAAATGGAGAACACAGAAAAAAATGAAATGCAGCCGACGAACACACAAGACACAAGTCAGAACAACAGCCAAGACAATAGGCAGGATAATGAGAAGACGATACCAGAAATAAGAACGGTCTCGAATGTGACGGACAGTTTAGACTCAATTAATACAACAAAAGAATCTGATAAATGGATGGATGCCAGCCAGTCAAGCTCGGCTGAAAAAAAGGAAAGCCAGAGCAAGGGCTAGGAAAATTCAAAAACAAAAGGAAAAAGAGATGAAAGATAAACAGCAGGCGGAAAAACAAAAATCGTATTATGTCACAGAAGATTCGCACCTAGAGAAAACACAAGATAAGTCAGATTGCCAGATTGTACAAGAATGCAAAATGATTGAAGAATCATTGATATTAGAATCGCCACCAAAGGCAGCAGAAAATACAGGTAGAGATGCGTCTATTCCCATCCTAACGCAAAAGAGAAAGAGATCTGAGTCCACTCCAAGGACACCATCTGACCCAGAAATAACGGAATTGTTGAAGGAGGCACGGGACTCTAAACGAGCGATCTCATTGAATAGAAACTCTCAAAGGAAAGCAATCAGCATCGAAGAATACAGAGCTAAAAGGATTGCCCACTAAATGAAAATAATATTGACAATAAAATAATTCTTATTTAAAAGAAAATGTAACACCATGTATATAGCCAAGATGGACAGATCGAACCTTCAAATCTTGACTATAAACATTAATGGAATCAAAAATAAAATAGACAAAGTAATAGTAAAATCCAAACAATATGATGTCATACTAATACAGGAAACACATGGACTAGCCGAACAAGCAGTGAAAACACTAGAACAAGAGCTAGACGCTCTAGTTTTCACTAGCAATCATCCTGGTAAAAATATAGCAGGAGTTGCGATAATTGTTCGGCGATATGCCAAAGAATTGAACTTAGAAGAAATGAAAATAAAAAATGATTTTAAAGGTCGATTACTACATATAAGAAATAAATAATTGGAACATTTTTAATATTTATGTACCAGCTGGGGGAACTGATCCCATAAAGATTAAATTTATAACAACCTTAAATCAATATTTACAACAGTACTCATCAGAGCCATGTATAATGGGTGGGGATTTTAACTGGGTATTTAGTGATTTAGATAGGAGCGAGAGACTCACAAAATCGGACAAGTCAATGCATAAATGGATAAACCTATTTTTAAAAACAAATAGCATAATGGATACATATTGATGGATAAACAAAGACAGCAGGAATTACACATATTTTTATGATATAAATAAGGGAAGTAGATTAGATATATTTTATATTTCGGAAAATTACGCAAAATCAGTAAAAAAAATGTGATATACAGGAGGACCGCATAGCGGATCATAACCCAGTTGTTTTGGAAATAGAGTTTGTAAATAAAACAAAATGGGGATTTGGGTTATGGAAAATGAATAACATACATCTTACGGACAAAAATTATGTAGATACAATCCGTACACATATAAATAATTTTAAAGAAGATAAATTACGGGATATTCTGGGAGATTGGGAGGGGCTTAAAAAAGATTTTAAACAAATAACTAAATATTACTGCAAAACAAAAAAATTTAAAAGGCAATGGTTGCAAAAATCATATACAGAATTTATAATGAAAGATAAACCTCTGAGGGAGCAAGAAAGCGAAATAGTTAAGCAATGGGAAGATTTGGAAAAAGAAAAAACAAACGGGGTGAAAATAAGAGCAGGGAAATTTGACAACTTATACAGTAAAGGGAGGGGGTTATACAGACGTTTGGAACTCAATAAAGGGGAACTAAAGAGAATAGAGGAAATAAAGGTGGGGGATATAATATATACAGATAAGAAAAGTATTTTAAACGAGATTCAAAATTATTATACCAATATGTATAAAACCCAAAATATAGATGTAAGTATTATAGCACAATATATAGAACAAACAAAATATAATCAAATCTCTACAACTGACAAGGAAAATTGTGAAAAATTTATTACAGCTGAAGAAATAACAAACGCTATTAAAAGTCTAAAAAAAGGGAAGTCGCCAGGTTCGGATGGCATAACATCAGATTTTTATAAAATGTTTATGGAAGATTTAGTAGACCTTTTAGAACTATTGTTTAACAATATTTTATTACAAGGAGAAATGCCAAAAACTTTAAGGGAGGGGGTCATTACATTACTATATAAAGGTAAAGGGGACAGATTCGATATTAAAAATTGGAGACCTATAACTCTCCTCAACACTGATTATAAAATACTAAGTAAAATTTTAACAAACAGGATTAGAAAAAGTTTAAACAAAATAATTGATTTTAATCAAAGTTGTGGGGGATAGGGAGGAAAATTATAAATAACACATTATCCATAGTATCTATTATAGACCTTATAAAAAACAAAAATGAGAAAGCAGTTATGTTTTTATTCGACCAAGAGAAGGCATTTGACAGAATTGAGCATGATTTTATTTTTAAAGCTTTAGAAAAATGTGGATTTGGGGTTAATATAACAAATTGGATAAAAGCCATGTACAAAAACATTACATCGAAAATAACGATAAATGGGGCCCTCACGGGGGATTTCATGCTTGAACGCTCAGTAAGACAGGGTTGTCCCCTGTCCATGTTACTCTACGTAATCTCTATAGAATCCTTGAATATAAACATTAAAAAAACTCTAATATTCAAGGAATTAAAATACCAAATATGAAAGATGAATTCAAAACTATCTTGCATGCAGACGATTGCACGAACTTTACCAGAGATGAATATTCATTCAAACATTTACAGGATGAATTCTCAAAATTTGGAAAAGTCTCTGGTTCAGCTATAAATCACAACAAAACGGAAATTTTATTAATAGGTAACTGGAGGGGAAACCACCCAGGTCTCCCGCCAAACTTGATTAGAACTCATGTCAAAGCAGTAGGAATTTATTTCGGACTAAACTGTACTCAAAAGAACTATCGTGAGTTAATAACAAAATTAGACGCACAGATCGAGACTTGGTCGCATATGAAGTTCAACTTAATAGACCGAATACAGTCAATTGGAATACATTCTGAACACAACTCACTTAACAGAAGCCATGATAGGCACTATAGAAAGAAAAATTACGAGCTTTTTTTGGGACAATATAATACACTATTTAAAAAAGAAATATATACGTAGACCCAAGACTGGGGGGGGGGGGGATTAGACCTCCCTAATCTGAGCATAAAGCAGAAAGCCACCATTCTTAACAGATTTAAAAAGCTAAATGGAAAACCAACACATCCTTGGGAAGCAATAAATATTTACGTATATGGGTATTTATGTTATTTTAATAAAAAAATTTATATGAATAATGTATTAGTGAAACTGTTAGAACCACCTGGAGCATATAGAAGAATAAAAGAATTAATATATAGATATAGGCATAACAATAATTTATGGGATAAAAATAATGACATTTATAAACTTTTAAACGAATATTTTACTCAAGAGAAACATGAAATTGAATTAAAAAACCCAGGATTGAACTGGGATTTAATATGGAAGAATTGGGCAGGCATAAAGTCGCCTGCCATACAAAGTAGGCTATATATTTATCTCCACGATAAATGGCTTACAGGGGAAGTAGCTTTCAACAGACATTTAACTACAAAATTACCTAAATTTAGACTCTGTGAGAAATGTGTAGATTCTAAGAAACATTTGTTACTAGAATGTCCAAAAAATGAAATAGAAAGATCGAATATTAAAAATAAAATTAGGATAAAATATGGGAATAATGAAATTTCACAACTACTATATACAAATGATATAAAGGATAGTAAATTATATAATGAATTAATAGATTTTATCAATAAAATTATGAAAACCATACGTGAATATGAATAGATATTTTGACAACTTTTTAGAAAAAAGGAATTTCTCTATAATATATGTTTGTAATACAATATACCTGTGGGATCTGTTTTAAAAAAATTTACAGTTAACATCTATATATAAAACGGTTTATATACAGGGGAGAACAAGGTGCAGTGCCAAAGCTACGCGACTCACGTGTGGTAGCACGGACCGTACCGTATCTCCCCATAGCAAAGTAACACTAAGCACACACACTCACTCTAATACACATATGATCTACACTGCAATCTTTCTATCTTCTCTTAACACACCATAAATACAAAAAGGTTTCAAGGCCCAGGAAGCCGGTATCGATCTTATCTCACAACCGGCTTTCCTAGTCAAAAGAAACCAAAAAAACTAAAGAAAACTAAGAAGAAAATTTGATCCATGAAGCCAGCCCAACAAAAAAAAATGAAATAGCGTACACAACAAATAGCAGTAACATATAGCAAACACTGGGCAACATAGATCCTTGGCAAGGATACTCTGAGTCCAGCCTGGGATAAAGAGTCTTTATTTACACTAGAATAGGAAAGGTGTATAAACCCTAATTCAAAATTTATAAAAATGAAATTTATAAAAATAACACACATAGCACATTCACCTTGAAGAAACAATAACACATAAAAATGTTCAACTTTCGGAACTAGGGGGTCCCTCAAATGATGATAATTCTGAGAGGGACCACACCAATAATCAGTGGGATACTACCATGGGGATGCACGGGTCATTCTTGCAGTTCAGGTCTTTATCAAACAAATCAAATATTAAATAAAACGAATAAAACAAATTAATGCTATGACATTAATTAGTATTCAGCTTGAGAATATTACAATAGGAAGAAAAAGATGCATTTTCTTTCATTTGCTTTGACTTTTGAAGCTATATTGATAAAATTGTCTTGTGTATGAAATAAATGATCTTTAAAAAATGGGATTGACAAAGATTTAAAAATTGCTAGAATTCAGATTATGTGCATTAATAGTGTATATTTGCGTGAAATAGAATGCTGAAACACAAATTGCAATAGGTATAAAACGCAGTAGGTAATATGTAAAGTTGAAAAAGACTACAATATAAATATTTGTAAATATCAAATTCATTATAGAATAATCAGTCTCTATTACATGTGTGTGTGTGTGTGTGCTGCTAAATAGGAATCCTACCGTCCGATTGTGGATTTGCGTCAAGTTTTTTTCAATAGTATCAGTGTCTTAAATTTTTTAACGTTTCTTCTGAAAGTGAAGTTTATTTCAAAACGATATGCTTGCTTATGTTTAAATCTTCAGTCTAACGCTATCACAGATGAGCTATTCTGGCTGACTTGTAGCTGAATGTGTTCGTGTTATGGGACGCTGATATCTCCTTTGATGAGACCGTAGGACTTGGGGGCGTATAAATCGTACCCTAACGGAAAGTTAGAGTACAACTAGGCTCTACCTACTTCACCAGTTATCCGATAAAGTGTAAGTATATATTCACCTCGGCAAGGTCAGTGACACTAAATACAGAATGGATGTATGCAAGAGTCGAGACATGGACTTTCTACCATTATCAAAATGATGCTCGGGGCCAATGGAATTACAGGTCAAATTGGGAAATTCTGAAATTATTTTATCAACTGACAAGAAAAGATTTTTGAATATTAAATAATTAAATAGCGCTAGATCTACGTTAGATGGTGATTCAGCGAAATAGTTGCCCTTGAATCTGTTATCTCGCTCAGTAGGCCCAGAAAGCGAAGTTCACTTCACCCTGCGTTGATTTCATTACAAACCTCCTACCTCATTTTGTTTCAATATATTCAATATCATGCATTAATTATCAAAATAGACTCCGAAGTTTGTGTCAATTTTCCATTCAAAGTAAACGGTGAAAAGTTAGAAAAAGAAGTTTTAAGAATTGTAATCACTTTTGGTGCCAGTTTGATGATTGTAAATGCCAGAAATTACACTGCTATTTGCGAAGTTCCCGCCGCAAATTCGCCCCGTAGCTTGAAAAAAGAAAATGAATAAGATTTTAATTTTCTTATCCCAGTCAGAAGCGAATTATGACCCTACGGATGCAACCAGCGAAAATACTAAACAATAACTTTGTCCAGTATTGCATCCTACAAAAGTATGAAAAGATGATTTATGAAACGGAAACTGTTGCCAAGTTTCGATATTTTTCTAAATTCTAATAGAATTTAATCAGTATTTGCATCGTATGACTTGAAGATATGCTAAACAGAAGTTTAGATGGTTCTTTTGAACATTATACATTTTAACTACACTATTTTCGCCATTTGCACCCTATTCTCTCTGGATAGAGAACTCCTTTGGCCCATAGCTTATAGTCAAGCAAGGACCCTCTTAAATTTTGACCACGGTTACTTTGATTTTTTAGATCTTTTGTTACACGCAAGATATTATAATTTCTGTCCCAAAGTCAGCCTAGTAAAGGAGATGGACTTTTTTTTAAAAAAAGTTGATTGGAAATTGTTTCCGTTAAAATTGGGAATAATGGACGGTTTTTAGTTTGGGAATAGGCTGAAGTTCTGACCCCCAAAAGGCCAAGAATAATCAATAAGAGATTAATACTATAGCAGTGATTGACACAGAAAATATATCATAATGATATTTCATTAAAGTTTATCATACCACCTTAGTTATTACACCTTGTATTTTGTTTATGTGACTTCAAATGAGCACAGCAAACACTAAACACTGGGACGAATTATAAGTGTTGATGGTAAAACGATTGCATTCTGTTAACTGCAAATGGGTAAAAATATCAAATAACTCCCATGAGAACAAACATTCTATTTTTCTTTCAGTTTTTACAACGGCGCCAAAATTTGACAAATATTAAAATATTCTCTTCAACATTTGAACTGACCTCTTAAACATGTAGTTGTAAAGTTGAGTATATTCATCCATAACATCTGTAACTGCTACGCAGATTGTTTGAATGCATTACTACTATAGAGTAAATGCGTATTAGTTAGACTATGTATGCCGGAGTGGAATACGAGAGATACTTTAGGGTGGAGTGACGAAAAGGATATTGATAGAGAAATCAAGGGCTATTTGTCATCAGATTTTTTTTTTCTGTCAGTAGCAGGACAGAATTATTTTATTTTCGGAGGGGGGGGGGGGGCAAACATGTAGTGGTCAGCTATTAAGTGTTATGGATGTTGGCCAAAACATGCTTGAAGTTAAAATCGGGAGGGAGACCCTTGCCCCTAGGTGTGGGCGTCCATCGTCTGCACCCTTTGAGCCACCCAGATACAATCTCTATCGTATCATATGAGAGAATATTGTATAACTGAGTTCTTGCATTATTGAGGCTTTCTTCCCGATTATATGATCAGCTCTATTGTTTGTTTTTGTTTGTTGTTTTGTTCACCTAGGTCACATATTTCCTTATGCATCTCTGTTCCAGAATCCCGTCTTTTTTCTAATGTTGCATCATCTCTTAATATACATGCAGCCAATTATTTTCGACTGCTCACGTGGATAAAGTCGTGTCTTATTCAGATCGCTAACATTCGTGATTTGTGAATGACTATGATGTTGAGAATGACTGTTATTATTTGCCTGCTGGAGGAAACTCCTCTGATCCATGACCTGTAGAGCTAAAATCTGAAATTTTGGTGGAAAGGTGCTAATTTAGGAATCAACATGATCTCATTGTCAGATCCATACAACAGTTTAACTATAGTCTTGCATTACATACCAAAGGTGCATTAAAAATTCACAAGCCATTTAAATTAAAAACGTTACTCCATTGAGGAATTACATGAAAGTATAGGAAACTGAAAGACAAACATAATCATTTTCAGGAAATTTAAATTAAAATACAAAGAAGAAAGGCATGTTAAGTAAAGTCCTGAATTTATTTATCATTTTCCTATTACTCAATGTCAGGAACACAACAGATATAAAGACATGATCTACAAGTGTGGTCACATGAAATGGACAATAATCTTAATGACTGACCACTAGGTCATAAGTTTAAGTCATAAAACCAAAGTTCAAACTCCTGTCCGAAACTTCGTAACTTTAGCTGGAGTTATTGGAATTCCAAAATTTTTGATGAACTTGTGTACTTCTCACTTATTTCTAAATTGCAATGACAAAGACGATTCCTCAACATCATGTTTGATTTTGGTGTTTTTGAAACTGAATGTTAAATTTTATGCTCAGAAAGATTACAAGAAAGGGGCCCCGAGAAAGTTCCCAGATAACTGAGCTTTACCGATTCAAAATAAAGGCAGTGAAACCTGTCTTTGCTGACACCTCCATATAAAGGGCACCTGATTGTAAATAACCCTTTTTCTTAGTTTCACTTTCATCTTTTATGAAAAATACACGTGTTGAAAAAGGACAAAATCTGCTTCTATTAATGTTTTAGACCTACACACAGTGGTCCACCTTAATTGGTTTAAATACCTATCTGCCAACTACATTTGGTAGAACTCCCTGTGCATAATATGCTGCTGAACAATTCTTGAGCTGAAGCCACATGTTCATGTCCCTAATAAAATAATGATGACTGAAGTTATGGACATTTTTATTATATTATCATTCTATCAGTTAGCAGAATATTACTGAACTATCAAAAATAAATTTAATCATTTATTTTAAGCTTTGTGTTTCTTAATAAAAATGAAACAAATGAAAAATATATGACCTTGTCATAAATACAATATGCAAGCACCATAACTGAAAACAAAAACATAATTCAACATCTTTCTTTGAATGCAATCACTGTTATTATGCAATGAAATATACTGTTTAATTGAAGAATACTCTTGCCTGTTTAATTTGCATCATTATCCATTCTAAATACCCAAGACCCATGAGATCCTTGCTGGCATTACTTAATTCCACAGAAATGTAGTCCTTTTACATGTATGACAACTTAAGTCAACACAGAAGAACAAAGTCAAAGAAACAATGACTGCAACATATTACATTTTCAATCATTCAGCCCATACAAAACAATGAATAAAAACCGTATGTGGCTTCAAAGGTTCCAACTATCTAACATTTGGACAGTTTGAAGAAAATTCACTGGTGTGAACACGAAATACTGGTATTTTATGACAAGACAGATTAATGATAATTAGTAATGACCATAATACATCAACATCACTGTTTAAAGTTGGGTGTGTGCTAGCAATCCTGAAGAAGTCGCAAGTATTCCGCACTACGAAATGACTCAGTTACATCTGTGCACTTATGTAACCTGTACATATGACATGCAAAACCTGAACACAGATCTTTTAACTCTGATGCCATAATCACTGTTATTACTAATACTTGAGGAAAAAAGATATCTCTGGCTCACTATGCTCACACAGGTGAGACAAATTTGAAAATGTTTTGGGTTTAATGCCATTTTTCAGTTCATAATAGGCTTTACATGGCTGACAGTATAACTGGTGGAGGAAGAACCCAGGAAAACCCTGGGAAGAACCACTGGCCCATGGGAAGCAACTGGCAAGCTTTTTCACATACCCACACTGGCCGAGCCCAAGACTCAAACCAATGCAGAGGTGTGATTGCAGTGATCAGTATGGGCAAATGCTTCTGACCACGGCCATCTGAGGCCCACAAATATGAATATCTCATAATACCCAACTAATGTTAACAAAGGTGAAGTCTTATGTACTTAGACTAGCGATGGACAACACAAAACAAACGTTTCATGGTACTTATTGTCTCACCATGTTCCAGTGATCCTCCTGTCTCTCTACCTATGTGTTGATACATTCTCCAGTACCTAACGTACAAAAACTTTAATACACAACTGGAATATTGTTGAAGATATAGCCAATGCTGCCAGAAAAACAACCTATATCTCATGATACACAGTAAGTCCATTACCAACCAATCTGCCATGAAAATAAGATAGATATGTACTTAAAATTCTGCCATCATCGGTGAAAAAAAATCATATGTATCTTACCCAAAAATACTTTAAACACAAACTATCCAAAATTCTGGTCAGTTTACCAACATTTTTTATCCTTAATCTGTCACACTTTTATACACAAAAGAGTTCTCTCAAAAAAATACGAAATACAAATCTCAATGTATAGTATGCAATACCTTTTCAATTTTCTTATGTGATGCACATCAAACCAAGAAATTTTGAAGGCACAAACATTAATTTTTAAATAAAAATTGTTTTATAGTATGGGTCATGCAAGACATCCTTAAAGTTTTCTGAAAATAATGTTTAATCATATTAAAAAAATGAGAATGTAAACAATGATTACATAGCTCACCTCTATGAAGTTTTTTGGAATTCTTTAGCACCCATTTTGATGTAAATAAATTCAGACAAAACTTAAAAAATATTAAACCATTTTCAAAATAAAGTTTATACTTCTATTTTTACATTTTTTGAACCTAATTTATAATAATCACCATATAGCCAGTATTAAACTATATACTTATGTACATACATTGATCCATACATGAAATGGAATAAAATACATAAAGTAGAAAGAATATTCTTTTCCATGATATCAAAGTAGAATACTATTCTGAGTACACAAAAACCAGATTAATTTTTCTTAATAATCAGTTCTTTAAAGCCACTTCTGACAGAAGCTATTATCACTGTCCACCCCTAGAAGCCAGATTTTACTAGATGAAAGCTAGGGCAGTATAAGAGACTTAGTTCATACATCAATAATTATCTTGATCTACCACTAGTGCTGAGGCCTCACAAAAAAAGCATGCAATCCAATCATCTAACTCTGGTACTCTTTCACATGTACAATACACAGTTAAGCTACTGTGGGTAACTTAACAAAATATTCATACTGAAAGTTAACCACTGAATAGACAATATTTATTCCAACTTCCATTTTCCCTGTTCAGGAAGCACTTTCTCAGTAGGTCAGAATGCATATAGCACACAAAATAAAACTTATGTAGGCATGAGCTAAAGAAAAAATACTTAACCTATGTTTTAGTACATACATAAAATGTAGGTCACAGTGATCATTTTTGGTTGTAAGGGTGTATTACTGATAGAGATGCAACCAAATGTTAAGTTTCATGACTTAGCACATAAAAAGCACCCAATAAATGAAAAACAGATTTCAACAAAGTCACAGGAGGATGAAATACAGGTCACAGAGACCTTTTGCAGTATGGCTGTAATGATAGTATACATAAAGGATGCCAAAAACTGAGGTGGTCCTGAGCTAATGAAAACTTTACCTAAAGCCTGTGAAAGATAAAATATTTGTCATCATGTGCTTCTTTTGTCGCAAGGGTGTAGTGATAACAAAGTTGCATATCATCATCAATTTCATGATTCAACCATAAAAAGTGCTTAAGAAATGAATGTCAAAGTAAAAAATTTAAATCAAGTCAGTTAAGCAAGAAATATGGGCCACAGTAACCTACTTATGCAATGAGGGAGTAGTTCTCATCAAGAAGCATCCCCTCACAAAGTTTCATTATTCTAAATCAGATTGTATATACAACATATAAAAAAACCTGTGTGATCATGAACTAATTGCAAAATCTTTTACAAAGCCAGTCAAATGTGAAATGCAAGTTACGCTAATCTTTTCTGTACAGGTGTTATACTAACTGTGATGTAAAGAGTCTTCTAGTTTAATAATTCTAGCATCAACAGTTAAAAACACATTTGACTGAAGTCAATGAAGCATCAAATATGCATCACTGACAACTACTTTCATGATTTTAGGTACAAGAGTGCAAACAGGCTGCAAAAAACTAGTATGGAAATGAACTAAATGCAAAAACTTGACCGAAGCCAGTACAATATTAAATGTAGGTTATGGTGACCTTCTGTTGCATGGGACTAGTGTTAAAAGATGCATACGTATCTAGTTTGAAGATTCCAGTATAAGCATTGTATGAGAAATACACAAAATGCAAAATTAAACCCAAGCCAGTGAAACATGAATCACAATGACCTCCGAGAGTGTAGTACACACTAAAATGCATCCTTCACCAATTTTCAGGAGTCCAGATAAAACCTTATAGACACACAGTGAAAACAACAAGCTAAAACAAAATAATGCACAAAGTTAGCCATTTTAGCCCCTTCCACAAACAGCAAGTGCTATGAAACCCATTTGAAAGTTTTGCCAGGGACCTAGAAATAAACAGCTGTTGATATGCAATGAAACTGTTCATATCTATATACCTTTACATGTGCCGATGCTGCCATCAACAATGGAGGTAGTACAGTACCTTTCTCCCACATTGCAGAGACAAACAAATATTTACATATCTTAACAACATCTAATCCATATCATTATACCAACAATGAGTTTTTCAAAATAATAACAGGGTACCAGTCATACCAGGTTACTTTTTGCTTAGGATGTCAGTACTGAGAATTCTATCCAGAGTCCCAATAAAATATATGCACACCAAGCTCATTTTCATGCAATTTTGGGAGTCAGGAACTCTCCATATTGCATCAGAATGACCATGCCTACTGTTATAACTTGCATAAAATAATGTAAATTTATGAGAAACTTTCTATTTTCTGAATTTACTGTTGATATTGTCTGATTTTCTTGATCTGTCCAAAATATTACGAAGCATCCTGTCGTTAAATCCACTGTATTATTTTCAATTTGGTTCAGAACTTTATATTTTGTTAGAAAGCTATGGAATATGCTTATATGTCATCTCAAAGCCATAGTTTTACCCTAACATACAAATTACTGACTGAAAAAAATCTTTAAAGGGTTGTTAGCAGATACTAAAGGGCATCATTTATGTTGAATGGATTGTTAATTAGCACTTAAAGATGAAAACATTATCTTTAGATTCTTAACATAATTCACAAATATTTCTTCGTCTTGTTAAGAAGATAAAAATGAAAAATGATACTGTTTAAAATAAAAATAAAAACATAAAGTCAAACATAATGGGAAAATTTATCTGATAAAATGGCCACAACTGTATCTGTGCATAATGTATATTTAATTTGTATAATCTGTTGGATTTTCTTAATGATTACATGTTATATACATTTGTGTTTTGTACCTGACCTTGTCCAACATCAAGTTCAGTGTGTACCTGACTAGGGACATTGATCTTGTAAACAACATAATACACAGCTAATATTTGTCTGTGAGTATAGATTAAATATTAGGATCATTGTCAATGGAGATGATCGTGCTTATCTTAATTGGAGTCTAGGATAATGGAGCTTCCTCCATGGAAAAACCCATGTTCTTTATTATAATTTTAGTAACAGACCTTATCTTGTTGACAATGGTCTAGAAATGAACTTTTGACCCTCATCCTAGTTCCATTTTGGTATCTTAGCTTTTTATATAATGTTTACTTGAGAAAGTACTCATTCTTGCCTTAACATCTTAAAGTAAAATCAGTCTTATTGTCATGTTCAGTTTTTCATTTGGGTGGAATTATTCATATTTTCTAGAAATACAAACTGCTCACCAATAATATTCTTGGACTAGAACACTGATTCAGAATCATAGTGAATTCAGACAAGAACATTTTTGGATTTTATTATTGTGATACATCAGAAGACTGTTAGCACATAATCACAACTGATACTGGAACAATACCACATTCGCGACTACAGGTGCATCAACACATTCAATACTAAAACTTATTTGGAATACCACTGGAATTCAGTTGGAACTTTATATACTTGAATTTGTGATAAAACTTTTAGGACTGTTAGGGATTTAATATACATTACTGTTAAGTTCTTCTTAAATTTTCACACTGTATTCTAATGAAATAAATTATTTGCTGAATTTCACAAAACTTGTTGGTTTTCGCTCTTTTCTGTTACTTAGCTTAAGACCATCGAGTTGTAACAATAAAATGAATGGCACTAAAAAACAAAAGAGAGTTTCTAATATAGAAATTATTCTTTACCTAGGGAGAAAATAAAATCTTAAAACTTCTTTAAGAAAGGCCATTAGATTCATTCAGAAATGTTTGCTTGGGTTGGGAAATTTTTTTATATTGATTTTGAAATACAATTCTCAGGAGTTAAACAACTGGGATTACTGCATGATTTATTATGTTTTTTTACTTTTGGGATGTAGTCAAACTGCATTGCAAATGAAGTCATTTTTAAGTTCCTGAGACAACTACCCCTGTAAAAATATACATGCATTTGCTTTAAACATTTTACTATTATCAAATTTAATTTTTATTTTCAATAAATCACAGGACTTCTCCAAGTTTAATGATTTCTTTTTGCCAGAAGAAAAACAAAAATGTTTAATTTTTTACATGGTCATGGAAATGCTTCATTTCTTATTCTCAAATAAAACAAAAGCCTTGCTAATACAGCCTTTCCATTAGATATTCTGAACTGTAAATATGTTTATTGTTCCAAGTTACTGGGAAACAAAGAGTTTTTATGTGGCATATACACATATCAAGACCATCAGGCCAAGATATCTTCGAAAGAAATAACCAACAAATTCTTTCCCCTTAATGTGAGCAAAGCAATGTAATAAAAACTTCATTACATACTCATTTAATCTTATATGAATCATCTTGCATTTGATACAGATGTTCAATCTGTATTTCCAGATCACACATGACACAGCCAGATTAAAACTGTTCTTTCTGATGTCCACTTACTGGTATATTTAGACATACTGAATCAAACTTTTAATTATCCCAAATTTGTTTTGAATTTCATTCCCACTGTAAAGCTAAAACTATGGAAAAATGCTTCAAAGAGGGTGTATGTAACAACTGCAAAACTGTATTTGTGTTTTGTTTTGAGCCAGGAGAAATAACTTGTTTCATATGGCTTATAAATGCATTGAGGTCATCAGGCTTTTCTGCAACTCAGAACAAAACATGTATTTAGTTTTGTGTATTTACAAGACCCCAAAAAGGTTGCATTTATACAGTTTAAGATTTTTCAGTATGGAGTAATATTTATTACTTGAAATGTTGAGTAAACCTTTTTGATGGTGGCAGTCTGTCTCCATTTATCTGAATATCTAACTATACAAAGATCAATCTGGGAACATACTGTGAATTCAGTATCATTCAAGGGGTAACAAATTTGTGTGGACACTGTGGCTTCTTAAGCTAAATGTTTTAATGCAAAACAAATAATATCTCTGACATAAAAACATCTGTGTCAGAGATATATCCACACATTAAAGAATCACTGAAAATGTAACTTTTGCAAAACCATGAAACATGAATGCCCATGAACACTGATAAATTCCAAGTCTTTTTTCCATGATTCTATCAGCTCCTCCATTAGTTCATGTTCAGTGTTGATATGAAGAAAGGAGTTGGAAAATGGATCTATCTATCCCACCCCATCACCCTATGCTTGATGCTAAAGCTCCTCTTCATCATTTGTTGATTATATCATCTCACATGAAATCATCCGAATCATTTCCTGTATCCTGAAAATAGAAAACCAGCATCTACATATGTACACATATTAACAAACATTTTAATGGCATTTCTGTAAATCATTCTATTTTAATGTGTGTGTGTGTGTGTTTTGGATTTTTAACATAGCTTTAAAAAATTTTCAGTCATATCGCTACAATGTCTGCTGTGTGGCAGTTTATAGTGATATCCAGCACTGAGGCATCATGCCACAGACATGTAGCATTATGTCCCAGTCACATTATCCTGACACCAGGCCGACCAGTCCTAACACTAACCTCTTAATGCTGAGCACCAAGCAAAGCAGCTGCTAGTACCATTTTTATAAGTCTTTGGTATGACTTGGCCAGGGTTCGAACCAGCTACCTCCTGCATCCGAAGTGGAGGCTCTAACCCATTCTATTTAACATCATTACATTTTTTTATGCATACTACAAATTTGTGGCACATATTTTATTAGCTGAACAACTCATGAACATTTTAGGAATACTCTGTGGCAAATGTTTTTTAAACAGAATTTGTGACAAGTTTATGTTTAAAATTTTCAGAACATGGTTATGTCTGCTTTGACTGTATTTACCAAGGATAATTCTACTTTGTTAATTAGGGCTACCTCCTGGCTCAAGAATTTGTATTTGAAATATCCATCGAAAGTATGTAAATCTTGCTTGCCAGAATTTTTCTTCAAACCAATCAAAATCTACAAATGTTAAAATCCCCCCCTCCCAAAGGGGATACTGGAGTGTTTGCAAGCCAAGGGAGATAAATGAATCAGGGATGCATGGAAAGACAAATTAATTTCTTGAATCTATTACTGAGGTTGTGGGAAACAACAAAGATCTTCACATCTGAAAAGGACCATTGACCAGTGTAAAATCAACAATTAGATAGTTCACCTTTACAAAGCTGTCAGTAGTCTCCAATAACCACTGGAAATATTAATTATCATAGAGGAAATAAGTTCTGACTGAAATGTTGTTGACAATAAAACTTTAGCCACTTTTTCTAATTAAAGTTTGTCTGTAATTTGTTCTCTTCACATTTTAACTTTTAGTCTTTTCAAAATTAAGTTTTAACTTGTAACTGGCATTTTACAACCACCACCTCCCTAACAACCTACCATATTTCCATGAATGATAGGGCATAAAAGACATAGAACAACATGCAGAGGATTATTTTTCCTAATTTATCCAAGTGGAGGTTTTGATAAAAACAGAGATGAAAGTTTCTGCATTCTTTTTTTATTTACAACAATTGTTCTCAAAATCTTCTGGGAAAGCTATTATTATTGTCCAACCACTGAAGCCAAATTTTACAGGGTGAAAGTCACAGATCCTAAATGGCCTTAGAGTGGCAGCCACCTGCTTTGCAAGGGATAGTTCATATATCAATAAATATCACCATTAGGTACTACATGCAGCATACTGTCTGCATATCCATTTCCTTTTCACATTTATATGTCATTTATACAAAGTAAGCTTGTTATCGGTAACCTATCACAATATATAATGTCTAGCTGTTATTATGGAAAGTTTACCAATGAATAAACATATTTTACTTCCAACTGTACTGGTCTGAAAATGTTTTCAAAATAATATGAAACAGCTATAGCAGAAGAATCTAAATTATAAAATGTAGGTCACAGTGACCTACTTTGGTTGTAAGGGGGTAGTAACAGAGATACATGCAATTACCAAGTTTCATGATCGGAACATATGCAGCAAACCAATAAATGAACTCTTATCACAAACGTTTAACCAAGTCAGTGAATGATGAATTATATGTGGCAGTTACCTCATTTTGTAAGATCCATTCTGTCACCAAACTTCCTGATTTTATGTGGGAGAGCATGCATCAAGATTTCTAACAACATATCTGATCATGAGCTAATTGCCAAAAATTAACAAAACCCAGTAAAACATGATATACAGGTCACAATGTGCTTCTTTTGTTGTAAATGTGCAGTAGTAACAGAGATGCATCAACTTATTGATCCTAGAATGAACAGTGCCAGAGAAATGAATATCAAATAAAATGTTACATGTCAAAGAAGCATAAAATATGGGTCATTGTTGACCATGTATTCTCTGACCAACGCGCACAAATGTTGCACATAGCCGACAATGTACACTTTGTATATGCAATACACAAGTTATGAGATTTCTTGCTGGCTTGCATTCTTGTATTTAGCATCCTTTATCATAGTTGATTCTGAAATGACACAGTAAGAAAAAGAAAAAAAAAAGTATAATTAACTCCTTAAAAATGTCAGTGAAACCCACTATAAAAGGGGTGAAAAACAGTGTATATGAAGAACTTCAACATGCTTCAATACAATGCAGCCATGTAGAGCCATGTGGTCAGAGAACACAGAAACTAAGTCTGCATAAGTGAAATTAATTCATGTAATTATGGTCAATATTTAAAAACAAATTTATACCACCTTTAGAACAATCCTTAATACATTCATAAATAACAAAATCCTCAATGGATGGAATGAAAATAGCACAAATATCCACTTGGTTTGGGGGAGAGAGAGACCATCTTGTCATTTCACAAGGAAAAGCTTGCACTAACCCCACCTGAGGGTGGCAAAGGTAGGTAATGGGCAAGAATTACTGCCCTTTGTCTGTATACTATAGACAAACAAAAAAGATGAAATTTCGTCTTTGGGAGGGCTGGATTTGGGAGTTAGTGTGGTTTATATTCTTAATGTTAATGTGATCAGGGGATGTATTAGAAGAGAAACAATAAATTTAGCCAAAGCCAGTTAAGTGACCTACTTTTAATATGAGGGTGTAATACTCAACATGGTGCATCCTTTCATTAAGCTTCATGATTCCAGTTACAGGACTTATACACTAGATGATAACATACATGGTCATGAGCTGAATTGAAAAACTGAACAGAAAGCCAGCAAAATGAAGGTCACAAGTATCTTCTTTTGTTGTAAAGGTGTGGTGCTAAGATAAGCATACAATCTTCTAGTTTTATGATTCTGGCATAAACAGTGCCAGAGACTGAACCCAAGTCATTGATGCATGACATTTTGGTCAATGCAACCCCTTTTGTGATTACAGCTTATTACTCACTGAGATACATCACTTTACCATGTTTCATGATCCCATGTATAACAGAGTTTATAAAGTGTGCAAAAAATCAGAACTAAATCTGAAAACCAAGAATGTACAACAAAAAAAAACATGTACAATGCTATCCCCTTATGCCCCTTCCCAGGTGGAACGTGCTATGAAATCCACTACAAAGTGTTGCCTAGAACCTAGGAAAAAAAGACTGACATTCTGTAAGGGTGTACATAAAAACATGCTGTGGGTCACTGATGAAGATTCCATGGTCAGTAAAACAGCTCTCCTCTACTTTGTTGAGAAGTGAGCCAAACAGCCATCTTACCTGATTAGATGTCATATTTTCAGCCTTCATCAGTGATGAATAAGATCTGAAAGGATGAGGAAAATAAATACAATTTTAGTCACAATATAAAGACAAGCTTGGCACCTTGCTATATAAAATCCTTCCAACCACAAATTTTTCATGATGCCAGAGATTTCTCCAGGATTACAATTCTTCCTCTGGCATTTCATACGGGGTGATATTTCATCACTTTGAAGTGGGTGGAGTTGGGGGTGGCTTTTATAGGAGAACAGTATTGGAGAACAGGCCCATAACAAAATGGCCAATTTTGTTTTATAAAATAAGCTTCTTCAACAATATTTACCTGATCATAATACCTTAGGAATAAGACCACTACCATGCAAATTCTGCCTTCCAAAGTTAAATTTTAGCTATAAAACAAACTAAAAGTTGTCTGGTAACATAGGTGGGAGTAAGACACGCATGATCTTCCCTTGGATAGAGGGACTGGCTCCAAACCCTGGCCATACTTCAGTTATTACTTCCACTCTTGGTAAGAAGAACGCTTTTTCTTGAGACCTCACTAAAAATTAGTTTTGAAGGCTAGATTTCTGATGTTGTGGTTATACATCGAAGTTATGATTCATCAGGAAGTGCATCTGAAGACATTTTTGTAATTTTTAATGAATCTAGATAAAATTTAAAGCTGTTCTTCATTATCAGCAGCATTTATCATTTGTTATGATAATGGAATTGTGTCATATGCATTAAAACTGCATGTAAGAGCAGAGACATTATCTCCAAATACTAACAACCATATATCTGCCATCATCCACATCAAATGCAATTAGTCAAATGCTTTTATTAACTAGATATTAAATGAAAATCAATCTCATGACCATATGACTGTGAAACAGAATATGGGCTCTTTGTTAGACCAGCTTGCACAATACGACTTGGGAAGAGGTCCACACTTCAAAATGATATCTGGGTTAGCCAGTTGCTCAGCTCACAAAGATGAAAAGAGGAAGCTTATGTGAGAGGTTTCTAATGGTTGAGGAATAAAGAGGAACTGAATGAACTGACCTTTTAACTTTTGTGGGGGGAAGGAGGACTGGGATTTTCTTTTAAGTTTGGACATTTTCTTTCTCCTGTGGACAATTTATATTTTCAATTAATGTATGGGTATAATAAGTTATTTAGTTCTACAAACCAGAGAAAGAATTTTTTTAAAGCTATTTGATGGTCAGAAATTTTTTCAAAAATATTTCAGACCCCTTCTCCCCAAAAATTAAACTGTTGGTCCATGTGACTATTATTTTTTAACACAAACCAAAACTTTGCATGCCTTTACAGACAAGTTTTTAAATACTGAATGACCTCTTAACCCAATGAAATGAGATGAATTCGTATCTCTCCTCAATGATTAAATGTTTCTTCAAACACTAAAAAATTAAGATTACAAACAACTGTTACAAAAGGTGACAAATTTCTGCCATGAGTATATGACTACTTTTCCAATCATCCAGTTCATGAGTTGTTTCAACCCTATCTCTTTCTAATGATGAGAATCACCTCACATTTTTTGACAAAATGACACAACTGAGCCACAAATGAGAGTGTGACTGGAATACAGTGTGTACAAACACAAGGAATATTTACACATAAGTTAACATACTATAACTTTATATAAATAATGCCTACCTTAAACAAAAAGCAAATTATAGTTTTTATTTCTTCCCTCTCTGCAAACCTTGAAAGCGACTACTTGTCTCTGATAAAAAATCTAATAAAACATTTTCACTTCAAACCTGAACAGCAACTTACAAGTTAACTGCAGAATATAATATGTATATACCTGGCTATAAAGTGGGGTTACAGAAGTCTTTTTTTGGGTGCTGTGGGGTAAATGCAGAGCCATCTACCAATAAGGCTATTAAACATCAAACGTGTTGAGAATATAGGTTATTTCCATCAATACATACGTATTTTCATAAGGCTTAGCACAAATGCAGGAAAAATTGGAGAACAAAATTCTACCTTCTGTCAGCAAATTAAGTTGCAGAGACCTAGTTTGTGGCAGTCTGCAAAAATCCTAAAATAACAGGAATACACAAGTAAAATAATGTAAATAACAATATTTCAATGTCATTATATTTTCTACTAATTAACATGTTACCAATGTCATATCATATATATTCTCATTAGAGAAATTCTTTGTAAAAAGTTCACCAACAAAATTCTTGAAAATTGTGAGCACTTCAAAAATTATTTTATTAACAGAATAGTGGTCTTAGGAAAATTGATGTGAAAGATTTATGATGTTGTATGTCTGAACAAAAACTTCTAAGAACAAAATCATCTATTTTAGCAGCAAAAGTAAATTACAGCAACCTAAATTTTGATAAACACATATCACCTGATGTTGTTCAGGATGCATCCAAAATTAGTTTCATGGATGCTGTCTACTAGTGTTGAAAATAAATACATGTGTAAATGTACACACCATTACACAAACTGCCAATGCTATCGAAATACCAAGAAGTGTACAAGGAATGGCATTTGATATGTCCACCCAATGCTTAATTTTTCTCCATAAAGATAACTCTGTGTGTGTGTGTGTGTGTGTGTGTGTGTGTGTGAGATTTGGATTTTAATGTAGTTTTACACATTTGTCAGTCCTATTGCTATGATGTCTGCAGTGTGGCAGTTTACTAGAAATTTTGTGTGGAAACCTTTTTATTTCTTTTACTGTTTGACACAAAAATCAACAACTTTCTTCCTTACCACATGTAAATGAAATCTGCAAAGTTTGGCCCAGATCTGTGATGTGGAACTAATGCTACTGTGCAAAAAATATTTTTCTTCTCTTGGTCACAATGAGTCTGATCTTCAACCTGCTGACCCCCTGATCAATAGGTTTTACTTTACCCCAAATGCAAAACATTAACAAGCACTAGTAACTGTAGATGGTGCAGAACTTTTATTGCAAAGAAACCATTTCTCTTTCAGAAAGTGACCTAACCTGTTGAACCTTTTACCCCAAAGTCAATATGGTTCTTTTTTTATCCAAAGTGTGAGTTAGCCACAAAGTCTGTTTATTGTAGATGGTGGACAACCTGAGTTACTGTGTAGAAATGAAATTGATAACAAACTGATGGATGAACTCACAGACTGTCATCAAAACATAACACTCCCTGCATATTGGTAGGTGTAAATAAGTCTATAACTGAATGAATATCATAACATTTTCTGTAACTGAAATTTCATAACATTTTACTTTAATTCGGATTCTTTCTGTTTTTTTTCCATCTCCTCTTTCTCTTTCTTTTTCAGTTCCTGCAGTTTTTTCTTCTGATCTTCCCTTTCCTGTCTGTCTCTCTCTTCCCTCAATGCTCTCAGGTCAGGATGCTGTTCTTCCTTTGTCTTGTTTAGTCTGTTTACAATCTCATTGATTCGCTTTTCCACTTTCACTTTTCTCACCTAGGAAAAGGTGAATGGTATTTTCAATCAAAGAATATAATTCAGTACAAACGTACGTCCAGCTAGTGGACTGCCAGATGATAAAACCTCCTGTTCATGACTTTAAAGAAATAACACAAAATTTAAATGCCAGCACAGTCATTGTGGCCATCTAAAGGGTGATACAATTCCTTTATCTGCTATTGCTGGCTTAAAGAAAGCCTTTTTGTATTTCATTTGTGAATACCCAGACCCCATGATTAAAAACATTTTCAGGAGAAAAACAACGAAAAATAAAACTGAAATATTCAAAATCTAAAATCTGAAGTTCAAGTCAATTGATTTGAAATCTGAAACAAATGAATAGTCATGTAATCTAGTACAATCCTCATAATTTCATATGTGCAACACTTCTGCAAAGAAACATATTGATAGTTCAAGATTTAGTGTGTGTGGTTGGGGGTGGGTGGGTGTCTGACAAATTATGGCAGATCTATCAGATCTTTCAGAGTAGTATAAAACAAGAACCCCTCCTCTTGAAAATGATTATACATAAACAAAATTTAATTTTATACTTTTGATTTAACCCCTGTTCTATACCATGTTCTTTACCAAATTGCAGTATTACATGTTATCTTTTCAAGAGTATGTGAACGACATAAAATAGAAATCATGGCAATGTGAGTTATGTGACTATTCAGAATTTTGAGAATATGATTACCTTGTGGGTGGGCATTTCAATTTCTGGTGATTTATTAAGTCTGAAATTACTCTCTTGTAAACTAATTCAACATTGCAAAGTTGACATTTTGCTTTCTTCATTTCAAAAAATTATGTCCAAACAGAGCTATAACTGATACTCCATGATCAGAACAACTGAGTCTCACTGTATATGTTAATACTCCTTTAGCTAACAGAATGAATACTATACAGTAATAATACAATATATTAATGATCTGTTCAACAAGTCACATAAAGTATTTTGATTCATACTTTTAGTTTTTTGTTTCAGCTCTGGATTTAGTGGAGGTTCTGAGGATTCATTTAAACCCCTCCTTTACTTGGGTAAGCAGCATCCTCCTAAGTGGAAAGCTGAGAAAGTCAACTGATCAAAACTGAACACTGCAGGGAAAATCATGGATAAATTGTTGAGATAAATGGTTCTACAAGTAACCAATCTGATTTGTTACATCCACAAATGGGCAGGAAAGAACCTTATTCCTAAAGAATTCAACAGCGGGACCTGGCACAAAACCAAGAACCAAACAAAAAGGCTGACTTAAATAGCTCAAGTAATCAAACCCTCTTCCTGCACATCCCCCAACCAGTTCTTATGAGGCCTTCTGAAATGGCAGACAATGGGTTGGCTTGTTTATATCTGAGGATGCATGACTTTTACAATAATTTTACCGATTTCTTGAAATACTAAAATATTTTACTGCCAAAATAGAAAAGAGTTTGATTTACTAATTTGGCAAGATGTATTCTTTCTTTATATGAATCAAGATGTTGAAATTTTCTATTTGTGACTGCTCATTTCAACTGTGTCAATGATTACTACACTTTGATCTTAGCTTTTTTATAATTGTCAGATCTTTATAAAGCTAATATTTGTTAATCAAACTCTTTTTTTGCCATTGAAAATACTGCCATTGACCCCAACATGAGTATGAACTGAATTTAACTTGTTATCCTAGAAGACCTGTGTTTGAAAAAATTAGACTTTTTGTTCCACAAATGTAACAATATTTGCTTGTATCTAGTGAATAAGTAATTTACTCACTGGTACAGAGTGAAGCCACAAGTGAAAATACAATAATATTTTCACCTTCAAGTTGAAAAATATTTGTTATTGTTTGGAACACAAGCAAATTTTCTTTTGATTTTATTTTCTGATATGTTTACTATTTAAACTGCATAACAGGCTAAAGTACAGATTTCCTATTGCAATGTCAGCTGTTTACCACTTTTAACATGCTGTGTTTTGTGTACATTTGCACAGAAAATATAAGTATTAATATATAACTTCCTGAATTCATGGTAAGAATGCAGAGACTTGATGAAAAAAATGAATGGAAAAGATATAAGCTCACAGTGAGATTTAAATGGTGTTCTGTTGTGTGACAGGTCAACATGCTGCCACTGCACCAAGTGAATGACAACATGGCAAATGAAATTCTTTGGTCATATGTCATCAAGGTCTATTGAGAAAAGTTCTTGAGTGAAAATATAAAACAGGTAACTCCAGTGAATTATCAAAATTATTTCTCTTGGAAAATCTACTCATTCATGGACCTGCATAAAATAAGTAAAAATAAAATATAAATGTGGAGTAAAGGTAACGAGTACTGTTCCTGATGCTGGTGAACCGAGGTTGAAAAACACCAACCTAAAATTTGTATTATTGTTTGCTTAAATGAATAAACTTAATCAGATAAGAATTCATTATTTCAGACAACATAGTCCATACATCTAAATTAAAGTACAGATATATTGTAAAAACACTGTAAACATAAAAGATCATATATCATATGTACAAGTATACAGACACATCTACACCAATGGACTGTGCCATGCATTGTTAAGAATGAAATTATGTGGCACGTTTAATGAGTAATTTGTTCCATCTACTAATAATATGAGAATTTAAATGAATGTCATAATTCCAATGAGATTTCAAGATACAGTTCTTACTATCAGATATTATTGTCATCATTGAGAACACAAAATTTCTCATTACTTCATCAAAAACTGAATACATTATAATTTACAAACATCCTGGAGGCAATGTTCCATCTAGTAAGGCCTAATAGCAAACAAGGACTATTATTATAACCAATAACTAATTTTCTTTTCATATATTCACTAAAGTTTGTCCACAGAGGAGCACAATACATTATGCAGCAATAAGATTTGAATAATCTAATTTTTATACTCAGTGAACAATTCATAAATTTATGTAGAAGCATGTACACAAAAAGTGTTCTATTGTGTGACAGGTCATCATGTTACCACTGCATCAAGTGAACAACATTAATAAAATACTCACTCATGGAAAAGTAAATCCATAGTAAATGTGGAGAAAGCAATATATCTAAAATATTCCAAGTACAACTAAGAAATCTCATTTCCCCAATTGCAAACCTGGTTTCAAATAACTTAATATACAGGTATAGAAATCTAAAGATAAAAACACTGTAATGCTTCATACTTTTGTCTAAACATACAAAAACAAATGCTGTAACATCTACAACACAAAATATGAATGCAATATTTATCCTGAAGAGCTGTAAAGTTATCAATGATGATGCCATTTATGACAAAGTATTTTCTGCTTGTATCTACCACTTTTGAAAAGACAAAATGCCACTGATAATGACTATACTGACACTTAAAAACAGTCCCATTTTAAAACATGATACCTTGGTGGGGTTGGGAGAGGGCAGCAAGGAGAAGAAGAACCGGGAATGGGCATCAAAATGAATGAGGTGTGTAAATGTTGGTAAAGGCAGCAGCATTACACCAATAAAACCTTGGTACTGTATTTCTGAAACAGTGTATTCATAAACTGACTTTTGTGAGAAGCAAAGTCTTTAGTAAATTATGTTTCTCTGATAATACTTACCCGATCACATTACATTAGGATAACTTTCTTTGCTACCTCCAATTCCAACCCTTCTGGAAATGCGAATGACAGCTGTGCTGACAGATTAGGCAAAGGGGAGCAACTCTTACAGGTTACTCCCATCCTAGTGTCCTTAGAATGACAACCATCAGAATGGAACTATGGACCTATGGATATAGTATACAGCTCACTCACTCATTACGAATAATGTGAATGTGATTTGGATGTAAGAATTGAACTGCAAGTTGGAGATGACCTTGTTTCAGCCAAATTCATCTCCCTCTTCCATAAACTTTGAACATGTCTGAGATCATGAAATATTAAACTTTGATTGTACAAGGGGATAACTTCTTGTATTTTAAGAAAAAGAAAAAGAAATTTGCCATTGGGGAATGGAAGCTGAAAATGGTCTGA
Source organism: Megalonaias nervosa (assembly GCA_016617855.1). Classification (NCBI taxonomy): domain Eukaryota; kingdom Metazoa; phylum Mollusca; class Bivalvia; order Unionida; family Unionidae; genus Megalonaias; species Megalonaias nervosa. The sequence goes on along the minus strand of JAECUM010021754.1, from coordinate 5,642 downwards.
CTTCACTAATGTGACATCAGTCATCAACAACACACAATTTCCCCTTGTATGTCCTCATGAGGAGGATCCTTAGCTGTTGTGATCGTCTCCATAATTGAAGCTCTAAACTCATTTTCAATCATGACATCCCTGAAAGGAGCCAGGAGTGAAAAAGGAGTTTCTCTGGACAGGGATGGAAGAGTGCCTATATTGATTGCCTGAAAGGTGGGGAGGTCACTAAAACTTGTTTTGCTGTCTGTCACTAAACTAAGCAGATTGTTGACAAGGCGAGTTTCATCTTAGTGGGGCAATCAGAGCTACTGCAGTCTGCATCTCTCATTTCTTAATTGTTTTCACAATCAAAACTGATGGAAGGAAGGTACCCACATTACCCTCCAGCTGCTTAAAAGAGCACATACGGCCCATGCTTATGGGTCGTGGAAGAATGAAAAATCAATGCCTGACATCTTACTGAAGGTCCTTCCTCAACATCAGGGTTGATGATTTCTCCAATGCATGAACAATTCTTTTGACACACTTGGAAGAAGATGCCAAGTTTATATGTGTTCAGGGTTTCATACTTAGATGGACCAAAATATTGAGAAGGAACAAGGTCTGGCTTCTCTACATTGATTGTCCACCACACAATGAGGGACGTAAGGTTGTTTATGTCATAAATGTAAAACCAAACATGCAAAATGTTTTGGAAGTGTGCCATGCAGGAATGTTGATGTCTCTGCAGTAGGTTTCCTGAACTTTCACTGAAGGCCCAAGGGATTAGACTGTGGCCATACGAAAGTATGGAGATGCATGTTGGACATGTCATGATTGACCATCTACTCATTACATCTCTATCGCAGGTCTTTTAACCAGAAATGTTGTGGAGTAGAAACCCTGTTCATGTGATTTTCTTACTATCTACATTGTCCTTTACAAGCAGAAAAACTAGATTTTCTTGTATAAAACAGCTTCCTCAATCCCTTGGGAATTCCTTTATGAAGGTAGGACCATGAAAGTGGATAGGTTCAAATAACAAAATCTGGAGACCATATGACACAGTTTGGATCAATCACCATTTTGTGCGAAGTCCAAATCTGATCAAAAAGGTTAGATTTTTGTCCAGCGCCACAGGTGTGTCACCAGAGTCATGAGTGATAGTGCATCAATGATGATTATTGGCAGGCCTGGGGAAGGAGAGACTGCATTCATCTCTCTCCCCTCCCTGCCCACCTGTAATGACCAATTATAACTCACTTTGCTAAAAGAAAAGGAAAAAAAGCCTGTCTTTGCTGAGAACCACTACTGCAAATTTCTTTGTAGAATCACATGTATGTTTAAAGCCAAGTGAGCGCTAATTGTGAACAACCATGCAATCTGTTCTTCATTCCAATGTCACATGCTCTGCTTTCTATAGCTTTTGATAGAAGAATGGTAAGTAAACAATTTTTGTACGAATAAGGGGATAAATATTATTAATTTACTAGTCTTTTAACAACCTGAAAATAAAATTCCCATCCTGTCAGCACGATCAAAGTTTTCTCTTATAAATTAGATTTTTTGGACAAGCCCAAATGGGAACTTAACTTAGAATACAAGAGGGGCCCAGTGTGAAATAAGGGAAACCCTGGTAATCAGGCTATCAGAATTTTTGAGCACTGAACATTAGTATTAACCCAAATTTTCCTAATAATTACAGTAATAATGAAGATGAATAATTACAACTAACAATTACTGTAATAATGAAGATGAATTACAACAGCTGATTTGACCAGATCTGAAACAAAGGTAAAGAAACATTTGTGTTTAGAAAACAATTCCCAATGATACAACTGAGAATAATGCCTGATGCCAATAGCTTTATAATTAATATGAAAATGTTTGTCATAATTTTAAAAAAAAATATTAGAATAATATAATATAAAAGGGATCAATTTTGATCAATATAAATGGAAATGAGAAATTGAACTTGCAAGCCTATGTATACATTGTAGCATACAATCAGTACACAATATTGTACTAAATATAATGGAACATTGATGCATCTCATTTGATGCTTCCCACAGTATATAATGTCATCATCATTTTGCATTAAAACCACAGTAAAGGCAAATACCTATGTTGAAAACAAGCCATGTCAAAAACAAATTTGTTCTATTAAGTTCCCATATTGAAGATACATTCTGAAAAATAGCTTTATAATCTGATGTAGGGCCAACTTTAGTCAACATGAACCAAGTCCTTTGAAAGCCTTTACACCAGGGTGCTATTTCTCAAGCTGGCTCAAATTATGTTGTGCAGTTTTTCTGAATATTTCATTTAAATCTTGTAATATTTTTTTATCAACTGTGGCCATATATGATGACAGATCAGCACCATCTGTAAAAAAACTGATAGGTTGTCATGTCAGAATGCATTCTATTAAAACTGAAAAAATTCTGTTAAGCAAATTTTGTAAAATGTAATTTACAGGTTTTATTATTTTTAGGAACAATGGCTATATCTGATGGCAGATCAGCATCATTTGTACAAAATATAAAGGTCTTCATGCCAGGTAAAGGTGTCCACATTTGATGGTAGATCAGCATCGTTTGTACAAATCAGCATCGTTTGTACAAAATTTAAAGGTCTTCATGCCAGGTAAAGGTGTCCACATTTGATGGTAGATCAGCATCATTTGTACAAAATATAAAGGTCTTCATGCCAGGTAAAGGTGTCCACATTTGATGGCAGATCAGCATCATTTGTACAAAATTTAAAGGTCTTCATGCCAGGTAAAGGTGTCCACATTTGATGGCAGATCAGCTTCATTTGTACAAAATTTAAAGGTCTTCATGCCAGGTAAAGGTGTCCACATTTGATGGCAGATCAGCATTATATGTACAAAATTTAATGGTCTTCATGCCAGGTAAAGGTGTCCACATTTGATGGCAGATCAGCATCATTTGTACAAAATTTAAAGGTCTTCATGCCAGGTAAAGGTGTCCACATTTGATGGCAGATCAGCATCATTTGTACAAAATTTAAAGGTCTTCATGCCAGGTAAAGGTGTTCACATTTGATGGCAGATCAGCATCATTTGTACAAAATATAAAGGTCTTCATGCCAGGTAAAGGTGTCCACATTTGATGGCAGATCAGCATCATTTGTACAAAATTTAAAGGTCTTCATGCCAGGTAAAGGTGTCCACATTTGATGGCAGATCAGCATCATTTGTACAAAATTTAAAGGTCTTCATGCCAGGTAAAAGTGTCCACATTTGATGGCAGATCAGCATTATATGTATGCCAGGATGTTTCTGTCACATCTGACCAAATTTTATTCAGCAATTTTTTAGAAGAAATGGTTCAAAGTTTTTCTATTTTTAGCAATTCTAGCCATATCTTATGACAGATTAACCTCATTTGTACAAAGCTGAATGCCAGGATTATATGTGCCATGTTTGGTTGGAACTAGTCTAGTGGCATTTTAAAAGAAACTGAAAATAGCAACAGTTGATAGACAATGAATAGGATTTTCTAGTTTTAGTAAAAAGGTCTTCATACCAGGATGCTTTGTGTCATATTCAATCACATTCTATTCACTGGTTTTGATGAAGTAATTTAAACATGGTTCTATTTTTAGCAACAGTGGCAATATCTGAGACAGATTGGCATCATTTAGACAAAGCAAAAGCATTTCCTGAAAGACTGCTCTCTGTCCAATGTGGTCAAAATGGGTCCAGTGGAGTTTGAGGAAAAGATTAAAATCATAATTATTGATGGGCACAGGACAGATGTAGGGTCATATTACATGCTCACTTGGCCTTACAGCCACATGAACTAAAATAGGCAGCCCAAGATATTATTACCATTATCAAAGAATGACAGAACAAATTATGCATAAAATGTGAATATGAGAGTACTAATAAATTTCTTGTAAACTACATGTACCTCTTTGTCCCTGTAGAAACCAACTTGACCAACATCCATGCCAGCTGTTTTCTTCAAGTTACCCCACATTGTGTACACAACATCTATATTATTCATTTTAGTTCCTGAAAGATTTAAGAAATGAACTTGGAGTTGAGCTGACATTTTAATTGCTCACTGTATTCAATAGTTAAATTATTTACTTATTTAATTAGTTATGTATTTATTTATCAAAACAGCCTTCACAGGATAAAAATATAGTAGATCTACCTATGACCTACAGTTCAACATTTAGAGTTGTATGCTCAGCTTCCATCAAATGATACAGTCGTCATGGCAATTTTCCTAACAGCTGAGTGTTCCATTCTATCTTACATGTAGTAAGGCTATATAAAAACATGAACTTTATGCGAACAATTTATATCATAAGGTTTAACTCCATATAAATTTAGCTCAGTTTCCTTATGGCTGATTTTATTCCCTTTTTCGTTCCAATAAAGCTGGCTGCTCTGGATGGTTGCTATTAGCAACAGGGATTATATAGTCTACATCTTATTTCAGATACACGTTTCCAACTGAGAATTTTCTAAGGAGAGTTTGGGAAATATTACCACATCAGGGAACCAAAAACTTTAATAATTTTACAAATCTGGAATTCATGGATGATTTTGAAACATTTCGTTTAGGAACAGGGTCTCATTTTAGGCTTCTGAGGACCCCTAAAAATCTATATACTTGGTACCCATTATAATGTATAAATCACAGATTAACTGCTGACCATACAAATTGTGATATTCTAAAATATTAGTCTAATCCAAACCTTGTAAAAATCCCTTAAACCAAATATAAAATCACTAAAGAAGAACTGAAACCAAACATCTGTGCAGAGATTAACAAATTTATCCCATATTTCACCTGTAAAAATTGGGATGATGCAATGATCTGCTTTTGACAGGTATGAGTTTTAAATTTTCATTCACAACTACTAATTTTTGAGGTTACTGCCTAATGCAAAAAATAAAGTTATGCAACAGTTTCCCAGATTCAAGATAAAAAGGTTTTAACATTTTTCATTAAATATTTTGTGTATTTTAATACAATTTAACTTGCAGAGCCAATGAAATAAAAGCTGTTTATGAACTCATTTTGCCGTAACAAAATCTGACCTCTAACTCACTTCTCCTAGTTTCCCATCACTTGACCCAATTATGACAGTGGGGATAAGTCAGTTTACCTAAAATTATGGGTGCAGCATGATAACTGATGGTGCAAGCAAAAATGTTTTACCCTGTATACTGTTTGCTTTGACAAGCTGTGCACAGTCATCTATTACAGCTTGTGGAACATCATCTAGGGTTTCTCCCTGAAAGGAAACTAATATACCTGAAAATGTTACCCATATCTTTATCACAATTTAAATGCTTAACTTTTAACTCTAAAATGAAAGAGAATAACAGCATCTTTTATCCAGTATTTTGATAGGCATGTGCTGTATGCTTCACAAGCCATTCCTTATGCTAACATGGAAAGTCTACATTATTGATAACGTAAAAAATTTGTAAGATTTAGCTTGTCTTCTGGCAATTACTTATTTTGAAAATTCCAAGAATATGGACCGCTCCGGTGGCCTAGTGGTTAGAGCATCCGCCTCAGATGCGGGAGGTCGTGGGTTCGATCCCCGGTCGAGTCATACCAAAGACTTACAAAAATGGTACTAACAGCTGCCTCGCTTGGCGCTCAGCATTAAGAGGTCAG